>SJYT01011962.1:723105-751034 GCA_006410635.1 Cephalophus harveyi
CACATCCATACATGACCACAGGAAAAACCATAGCCTTGACTAGACGGACCTTAGTCGGCAAAGTAATGTCTCTGCTTTTGAAAATGCTATCTAGGTTGGACATAACTTTTCTTCCAAGGAGTAAGCGTCTTCTGATTTCATGGTTGCAGTCACCATCTGCAGTGATTTTGGAGCCCAAAAAAATAAAGTCTGACACTGTTTCCACTGTCTCCCCATCTATTTCCCATGAAGTGATGGGACCAGATGCCACATGGAATCTGCACGTGGTGCAGATGAACTTATTTGCAAAACAGAAATAGGGACACAGACATAGAGAACAAATGTGCAGACACCAGCGGGGGAAAGGGGGCATGAACTGGGAGACTGGGATTGACATATGTACACTGCTGGGTATGGAATAGATGACTAGTGAGAGCCTACTGCATAGAACTCTACTCAGTGCTCTGTGCTGACCTGTATGGAAGAATATTCCAGAAGGAAGGGGGTGTGTGAATACATATGGCTGCTTCGCTTCAGTGTACAGCAGAAACTGGCACAATGTTGTGAAGCAACAGTACCCCAACCCATTTTTAAAAAGGTCGATAAAGTAAATCTCTAGCAAGGCTGACAAAAAGACACAAGACACAAGTTACCGATATCAGGAATGACAGGGATATGACTGTGGTTCCTACATCTGTCAAAAGGATGATAAAGGATTTTTATGAATACTTTGCACACACAAATTTGATATCTTACATACAGTAGTCTAATTTCTCAAAAACACAACTATCATAACCTACCCAATATAAAAAATTAAATAGCCCTATAAATATTAAGAAAACAGAATTTGTAATGAAAAAAAATCCCCCCAAAAGGATCTCCAGGACCAGATAATTTCACTGATAATTCTACCAAATGTTTTAAGAGGAATAACACCAATACTGCATAATCTTTTCCAGAAAATAGAAGAGGAAGGAACACTCAATTCTTTTGTATGAAGTTACTATTACCTTGGCACCAAAATATGAAATGCTTCAAGAATTTTCGTATCATCTTTGTGCCAAGGCCATGCTTATATTTGTATTGTTCCAGTTTTTGTATATGTAGTAACAAGTGAGCGCTTAAATTCTTTCTTTTAGGTGGCTATTTTGCCCTAAATAGCTTTTGTCCAAGCTCGCTCTGCTCGCCGCATGATAGGCTAATAAATCTGGGAGACTCAGGGTTGAGACAAGGAAGGGACTCTATTGGGGAAGCCAGCTAACTGAGAAGATGGGCAGGCACTGCCTTGAGATAACCATTTTCTTGGGGCCTGGATGCCAGGTTCTTTTATGAATTGAAGATGGGGAGAGGAATGGCAACAAAATAAAAAGACCATTTAATTCTTGCAGATATCTCCTAAAGCAGCAGGTTCAGAATTAACCCTTGCTGGTTACATTCCTAATATATGATAGCATCTGGCTGATAACCCAAAGATGTCATTCCTGGCAGCCCTGAGATTTGCTTCATGTGCTATGATTAATAAAGTCAATTGTTGGATCTGATTCTATTGCGTTAAGACAATCTCTAGATATTTTGAAGACATGTTTGTAAGTAAATTGATTTCATTTAGAAACATCCACTCCTCCTCTCTACTTTTCTTGTTGTCTGCCTTATGAAACGTATCCAGCACAGTTGGATAACTAAGGCTTATTTTGCTTAACCTAAACTTTTGTGTGCCTGTGGATTACATCGACCTGGAGAAATTCTGAGGGGAAAAAATATTCTTTCATAATTCAATAAATCAACGGTGTCAATAAATTATTCTTGGTAATCTTTGTTTCTCTCTCTTTCCTGACAACTATGCAAGATTATAAATGTTTTGTTTCTAAAGCTCTCCACTATGTGTAAGTACCTTGAGTTCTGGAAATATTTAGTAGAATGTGTTCTGTCTAATTTCTCCTATTCAGTTGGTGTATAGTTTTTAAAACTGGTGTCAGAAATTACAATCCTCTTCTCTGATATTGAAATATAGTATTTGGAGTGTTTGAGATTTCCCCTTAGCGTGAAAATTGGTTGCATTTCATTTCTTAACTAGACTATTTTTTAGAGGAGTTTCAGACTTACAGAAAAGTTGAGAGAATAGTTCAAGAGAATTCTCATTTGTCCTGCACTCAGTTTCCCTTTTATTAGTATGACAGTTATGATAGTTATATTGACATAGTAGCATTAACTAAAATTCATAGTTTATTCAGATTTCCTCATTTTTTACCTAGTGTCCTTTTCTATTTTAGGATCCTATCCAGGACACCACATTACATTTAAATGATTATGTTCCCTTTGGCTCCTCTTGGCTGTGGAGTTTCTCAGACTTCCTTTGTTTTTAATTATCTTGACAGTTTTGAGATGGGGTGGTGGATTGCCCTTTCCTACTCCAGGGGATCCTCCCGGCTCAGAGACTGAAACCAGGTGTCCTGCATTGCCGGCAGTCGCCTGCATTCTTTGCTGGCAGCTGCCACGGAAGCCCTGTTTTGAGGACTGCTGGGTATGTGTTTGCAGGACATGCCACAGTTGGACTTTATATGATATCTTTCTCATGAACAGAGCGATCAAGGCCATTTTTATCTGCCCAGGGGCTGTTCAGTGTTCAGTATTAGTTGCTCAGTCGTGTCCAACTCTTTGTGAGCTCATGAACTATAGCCCTGCAGGCTCCTCCATCCATGGGATTTTCCAGGCAAGAGTACTGGAGTGGGTTGCCATTTCCTTCTCCAGGGGATCTTCCTGACCCAGGGATGGAACCTGAGGCTCCTACACTGTAGGCAGACTCTTGGCTATCTGAGCTACCAGGGAAGCCCAGTGTGTGAGAGTTAGATAAAGGAGAAGGTTGTTGGTAAGAGCTCAGGATTGCTTGGTTTACATATCAAAGACATGCTTTCAGACAAGCAGTTTGCCAGCTCTGCTGCTGCTGCTGCAGCTAGCTAAGTCGCTTCAGTCGTGTTCGACTCTGCGACCCCCATAGACAGCTCTAGGAATTAGTTAATTTGGGGAGAGACAATACTGAAAGTTTGCTGTTGCGAGCCATGTGCTACGCATGGATTTGTGGCCTCTGGAGGAGAGGAATTCAATCTGCGGCCAGAGATGATGCTTGATCACTTGGAGCTTTTGTGCAGCAAAGTTTTATCTAAGTATAATAGAGATAGGGAAAGCTTCTGACTTAAGACATCAGAAGGGGACAGAAAGAGTGCCTGTTAGTTTTTAGCAAGGCATTTTATGTCTGTTAGTTTCTAATCAGATGAAAGAAACACGTCAAGGCTGAGAAGTTTCATCAGGCCCCTCCCCCACAATATGCATTTTTGAGATAGGACTTCGCAAGGTGTGTCATCCCCTCCCCCACCCATCCCAGCCAAAAAACAATTCACACGAATACCGGTCTGTTGAGCCTTTCCCAGCCCAAAGTTTGAGAAAAGGGAAAAAAAAGGTTAGCCTTAGGCAGAACCAGTTTCATCAACAGAGAAGGGAAAAAAGAAAAACCACACACACACATATCAGTTTATTTCCTCCTGCCACTTGGGGACCTCTGGCCTTCCTACCTGTTACCCTCTCAATACCTTCCTGAGAACACAGGCCCCAAGATGTCAAAGTAGCATAGAATACAGAAAATAAAAACATGATTTATATACAACTGATGTTTTACTGTTTCCATGGTTGCAGTTTTTCCAGAATGTCATTTAATTAGAATTATATGATATGTAGACTTTTCAGATTGATTACTTTCCCTTTGTAAGATGTATTTAAAACTCTTTTGTACCTTTTTTTTTTTTTTTTTTTTTGAACTTTTAATTTTGTATTGGCGTATAGCCAATTAGGACTGCCCTGGTAGCTCAGCTAGTAGAGAATCCGCCTGCAATGCAGGAGACCCTGGTTCGATTCCTCGGTTGGGAAGATCCCCTGGAGAAGGGCGTGGTAACCCACTCCAGTATTCTTGCCTGGAGAATCCCCAGGGACAGAGGTGCCACCAGGCTACAGTCCATTGCGTTGCAAAGAGCTGGACTCGGCTGAGCGACGAAACCCAGCACAAGCGCATAGCACATAGACGATTCCCAGTGTTGTGATAGTTTCAGGTGAGCAGTGAAGGGACTCAGCTATAGATATCCGTGTAATCCATTCTCCCCCAAACCCTCTTCCATTCAGGGCTGCCACGCAACACCGAGCCGAGTTTCCTGTGCTGTGCAATGGGTCCTTGTTGGTTATCCATTTTAAATATAGCAGTGTGTACATCCGGAGAAGGCAATGGCACCCCACTCCAATACTCTTGCCTGGAAAGTCCCATGGATGGAGGCACCTGGTGGGCTGCAGTCCATGGGGTCACTAGGAGTCAGACATGACTGAGTGACTTCACTTTCACTTTTCAGTTTCATGCATTGGAGAAGGAAATGGCAACCCACTCCAGTGTTCTTGCCTGGAGAATCCCAGGGACGGGGGAGCCTGGTGGGCTGCCGTCTCTGGGGTCACACAGAGTCGGACACGACTGAAGCGACTTAGCAGTAGCAGCAGCAGCAGTGTGTACATGACCATCCCAAGCTCCCTAACTGTCTGTTCACCCCTGGCAAACATAAGTTTGTTTTCTGTGAGTCTCTTTCTCTTGAACACCTTTATATCTTGATAGCTCATTTATTTTGAAGTGGCAAACAACATTCTCTTGTATGGATGTGTCACTATGTGTTTCTCCATTAACCTGTTGGGGATAACTTCTTCCCAGCTGCTTCAAATAAAGCTGCTACAAACATTCATGTGCAGATCTTTGTCTTGACATATGTTTTCAAATCAATTGGAAAAATATCTCTGAATATAATTGCTGGATCATATGTTGAGACTATGTTTAGCTCTGTAAGAAGCTGTCCAAAAAGCTTCCAAAGTGGCTATACTGTTTTGCATTCCAACCAACAATGAATGAAAATGTCAGTTGTTTCTCATCCTCACCAGCATTTGGTTTTTCCACTGTTTTTGGATTTTAGCCATTTCAATAAGTATCTAGTTATATCTCATTCTTCTCCATTAATATACCTACTCAGATTTTTCACCTGTTTCTTAATTGAGTTGTTATTTTCTTATTGTTGAGTTTTAAGATTTTGGGGTACGTTTTAGATAAAAATCCTTAATCAGTTATGTGGTTTGCAGATATTTTCTTTCAGTATGTGGCTTGTCTTTTGTTTCCCATGATGGTGTCTTTTACAGAGCAGAAGTTTTAAAGTATTTACTTTTAATAAAGTTGAATATATAATTTTGTTCTTTCATGAATTCTACTTTAGTTGTATCTAAAAGCTCATTGCCAAACCCAAAGGCAGACAGATTTTCTCCTGTGTTTTCTTTTGGAAGTTTTATATTGAAGTCTATGATCTATTTTATGTTAACTTTTTGAAATGGGTAATATCATTTTACTAATAGATGTTTAATTGTTCTAGCACTATTTGTTATAAGGATTATCCTTTCTCTATTGAATGGCCTCTGCTCCTTTGTCAAAAGGCAGTTGACTATATTTTTGTGGATCTATTTCTGGGCTCTCTCTTTGGTTCCATTGCTATATGTGTCTGTTCATTTGCCAGTATCACATAATCTTGATTACTGTAGCTTTATAAAAAATAAACTTTTCAAAGGGCCCAACTTTGATTAGTTAAATTTGTCAGGAAGAAGCCCTGAGCACTGAGATTTTTATTTTTCAATTAAGTTAGTGGTATACCTGGAATGAGTATTCAGCCAATGCTTACATTTTCCAGCTAAAATTTTAATACAATAATGTGGCAGAGTTTCTAGGTACACAAAATATCAAGTATTTTATTAGCTTAGAAAAAATAGTTTCAATATATAATGGTGAAAAAAGATTTGTATCCAAGGTATATAAAGAACTCTTACAAAGCAATATGAAAATCATAAATAAGTTTAAAAAGTAGATGAGGGATGTGAATGGCAATTCACAGAAGAAATTAAGACCAAAAAAAAAGAAAGAAAATATTTTTTCCTAACTCCTCAAGGATCTAGAGGTGCAAATTAAAACAATAATAATAGCATTTCACATTAATCAGATTCACAAATTTAAAATTCACAAATTAAATTCACAAATTTAAAAGCCTGATAATATCATGTGATAGATTATGACACAATAGGAAAATTCATATACTATTACTACAGAATCAATTAGTGTGAACACCTTCGGAAGTATTTTGAAACCATCTAATGTTAAATATTGGTATTTCCCGTGACAAAGTAGCATTTCACCTCAAAGCATGTATTTTAGATAAATTCTTTAAAAAAGCCACAGAAAGCGATTAAAAATGTAATAGATTTTTCTATTTTCTGTATTCAACCGTCCTGGGTGATTTTACCTAGGAAAGTCTAAGGAAAGAAGTTATTCCAATCCCTTCCTTTTCCTCAATCTGAAACCCTTGTTCTAGGCTTAAATTTTTGGGCAGGCAAGCCGGAAGGAGAGTAACTGAAACAGCAAGCATCACAGCCAAAAGTCACATCCAGGCAACTTTCCTGTTAACTACATTGAGGGAGAAAATGGCAAATAACTTCAGAAGATGTTTCAGAAATTGCTTCTGCTTTTTTGTGGCACACTGTCCATGTCATTTGGCAAATGTATTATAGAACTTTTATCATATTAGCACACAATCTTGATGATTGTATTAAAAGCTTGTGCTAAGGCGCCATGGAAAATTGGAAACACCAGGTATTTTCATGCCATATTAATGCTCAAGGGACTTAGAGAGACAAATTAAACTTAAATAAAAGCTTTGGGTTCATCATGCTTTGCTTCAGAGACATATTTTATAAATTCATGGTTTAGCAAAACACCTCTACAGTGTTTGGAACCAGACGTTTCTGAATATTTCAACTGACCTAAGTGATGACCATTTTATAGAGGTTTGTAAGAGAAATATATGAAATTGTAAGTAAAGGTTTTTAACATCATGATTGGCACAGAGTAAAAGCTCAGTGAATGTTAATTCTTTTTTTTTTTTCTTCTCTCAATTTACTTAGAATAAGTCCAACATGCAGAGAGTTATAGAAAGTAAATCAGCCATTTAAAGAATCATGATATCTTTTCAAAATGTCTCAAATGATCTTTAAAGATATAAATTATTACAGGTACAGTTAATGCTCCCTGTGTTCCATGTCTGACTACATTTATCTAACTTCCCCAAAAATAACTGTTTTCCTTATTTAAATTCATTCCCATGAATTTATATATGCTTTAAATATATATTTACATATGAATAACAAACAATAAAGTGTATAGTGTAAAAAATTAAGAAACAGTAGCCTCAATTAGCAGAGAAGGCAATGACAACCCACTCCAGTACTCTTGCTTGGAAAATCCCATGAACGGAGGAGCCTAGTAGGTTGCAGTCCATGGGGTTGCTAAGAGTCGGACACGACTTCATTTTCACTTTTCACTTTCATGCATTGGAGAAGGAAATGGCAACCCGCTCCAGTGTTCTTGCCTGGAGAATCCCAGGGATGGGGGAGCCTGGTGGGCTGCCGCCTCTGGAGTCGCACAGAGTCGGACACAACTGAAGCGACTTAGCAGCAGCAGCAGCAGCAGCAGCAGCCTCAATTAGATAGACTCAAGAGACCAGGATGGGGAGCTTTCATGCCCTACGGAGCCCAAGGGGAGGGAAAAGTCCCAACAAGGATTCATCTGTTGAGAAACTACAGGCTCTTTGACTACTATAGCCATCCCAACGTCCTTTTCCTCTCTTTAAAAGTGTTCTTCATTTGCCATGTGGAAACTTGAAAATGGCTCACCATGTCCATGGACCCCAAATTCCAATTCTTGAATAAACTTACCTTTGCTGGGGAAATAATTGGCAGTCTGTTTCAGGTAAGCAATAGACTTCCCTGGTGGCTCAGACGGTGAAGCGTCTGTCTACAATGTGGGAGACCCGGGTTCAATCCCTGGGTTGGAAAGATCCCCTGGAGAAGGAAATGGCAATCCACTCCAGTACTGTTGCCTGGAAAATCCCATGGACAGAGGAGCCTGGTAGGCTACAGCCCATGGGGTCGCAAAGAGTCGGACACGATTGAGCGACTTCACTTTCATAAACAATAGATATGTGTTTAATATTTAAAACTTTATATAAATGATAATATTTTATTTTTATGCATTGAGCAAATTTAAAACTTAATTCAGTATTTTCCCATGTAGATAACAAATTGTCCCAGGTCAATATATTAAATAGTTCCTTCTTTTCTCATTGATTTGTAATGTCATTCTTAATCAAATGTCGTTTACCTGTAGCTGTGTTTGGTGTTTGGATTCCCTTCTGTCCTATCAGTTTCATCTTACATCCCTGTATCAGTATCACATTTCTTATTCAAAACAGCTTTATGACAAAGTTTATATTTTGCAAGGCAATTCCTTTTAATTATTTCAAATTTTAGTGGCTATTCTTAAACTTTAATTTCTGTATTAGTTAGAATCTGATAAGTTACATATGCAAACATTTGAGACTTTTATTGGAATGGTACTGAATGTTCTAAGTACCGGACAGATTTTATTTTATTATACTATAATAAAATTATATTGTTTTATTATAATATAGCTTATATGATATAGCTTGATGAGTTCTGTCAGTGAGAAACAAAGCTAGGCATTTGTTAAAAGAAATAAGATAGATTTTACTTAGTAACTACTACAGTAGGGAAGAGATTCAAGTTTAAATTGAGCTCAGTTCAGTCTTTGAAGAGGTTGCTGGGCACATAAAAGGGAAAATGAGGGAGAAGAAATGATGGGGGCTCCAGCAAAGCCGAAGAACTTGAAAGTTACAAAGTGGGTTGGGAGGTTGGTCAACGTGATTAGGTCATCTGGGTTTGCTAACTGGCACATATTGAAACTGGGTTCTTATACTCCTACAGAGGCCATGAGACAGCATACTTCCCTGGTGGCTCAGACGGTAAAGCGTCTGTCTACAATGCGGGAGACCCAGGTTCGATCCTTGGGTCGGGAAGATCCCCTGGAGAAGGAAATGGCAATCCACGCCAGTACTATTGCCTGGAAAATCCCATGGACAGAGGAGCCTGGTAGGCTACAGTCCATGGGGTCACAAAGAGTCGGACACGACCGAATGACTTCACTTCACATTTTGAAACTGGGTTCTTACACTCCTACAGAGGCCGTGAGACAGCATCTCTATATAGATATTGGCTGGGATGATCAGTAAATTGATTTTTGTAGCTTTAAGCTTTCCCATGGACGGAGAAGCCTAGTAGGTTACAGTCCATGGGGTCGCAAAGAGTCGGACACGACTGAGCGACTTCACCTCACCTAAGCTTTCCCAGGAAAGAGCTTAAGAGGGCCTGGGTCATCCCAGAGGCATGGTTTTTAAGCTGCTAGAAATTATGTTAGAATTTGTTCAAGTATCTTAGTGTGGGAGGTAGACAGCTTTGTTTGTGCCAAGAGCCTACAGTCTTTGTAGGCCAAAGTTGAGGCCTAGATGGGAAGGGAGCTCAGATGATCCTGAGTCACGGAGATGATAGTGGTGTGTGTATGCTCAGTTGTGTCTGACTCTCTGCCACCCTGTGGACTGTAGCCCACCAGACTCCTCTGTCCATGGAATTTTCCAGGCAGGAATACTGGAGTGGGTTGCCATTTTCTCTTCCAGGGTTGCTCAAGGAGAGAGTCTGTCAATTCATGTCTTTTATACTCTTTGTGACTGAGAGACTTAGGCCAGTAGGAGGACACCTGTACAAAATAAAGTGAGATTTTTGTATAACTGAATTTTAGATGTTTAAATTCCTTCTCTGCCTTATACACACACAGATAGGCATATAGATGAATAGATAGATGACCATTAGACAGATAAAAAGAAAGAATATACTTAAGGAAAAAGCAACTGACAACCTTTTAGAAGTAGAAAAACATACGAGACAGAAATTACCTAAATCACCACAGAAAGAGTTCAGGCACAAACTTCTGGGCTGTCTCCAGGATACTGTATACAACATGTTCTCTTTTACAAAGGACCTCTGAAAAGAGATATAAGGATTAAAAGGGAGATGAAAAACATGGGAGAAAAACAAAATCCATTAGAGAGATGAAAGCCACGATAGAAATAGCAGGAATTAGAGTACAATCAAAAAACATTTATTATAGAAAAGACCATAGATATGGATGGCAAAAGAGATATATACGTAATTGATATCCTTGGAAAAGTCTAAACATAATATAAGATGTAATGAACTATGTAAACTCAAATTTCTTCTAAAATAAAAACCATTGTTTTTTGCAGAGCAAAAGGGCACATCAACTCCCAGAAGCTTTTGATACAGAAAAATTAAAACTTATAGCTTAAGCATATCAAATTTAAAAGTAAAATGAAGGCTTCTGTGGGTAGTCATTGAGGCAGACAAAGCAAATTGTGTTGAGTTTGGGCCTCAGACTTTCTAAATTAACACTTATTCAAGTAGACAGAAAATAAATTCTGAGGAAAGTCTGTGGGAAATAAAGTGTGACCTAATATTTGTATCTTGAGCCCTGTTGTCAATTCAAGTATAAAGGTAACAAAGAGACAATTAGAGATGTTCAAGAAGCTTAGGACTGAAGCATCTGAGCTCCTACTATCAAATCAACAAGCAATCAAGCAAACAACAAACTCTAATGAATGACAAAATGCAAAGAAACAAGACATGCCTCAAAATACTCAAAAAATAGAAAGCATGTTGAAAGCACTTGTGGTGGGCTCTTAATCCATTTACTTATAGATGTAAAATACAACTGTGAAAAGTGTATTTATAAAAAAGATATCATGATAGGTGGGGCTTCCCTGGTGACTCAGAGGGAGAACAATCTGCCTACAATGCAAGAGACCCAGGTTTGATCCCTGGGTCAGGAAGATGCCCTGGGGAAGGGAATGGCAGCCCATTCCTGTATTCTTGCCTGGAGAATTCCATGGACAGAGGAGCCTGGTGGGCTACAGACCATGGGGTTGCAGCGAGTTGGACATGACTGGGTGACTAACACTTTCACTTTCACTTTGATAGGTAGTCATTTTTTAATATCATTTTCTAAAATTTAGAGGTATGTTTTAGGAACCAAATATTTCTTATGTGGAGTATTATTCAGGACTGGCTGAGATAAGCTGCAGAAACATACATCTGCAAAATCTCAATAGCTGAATACAAGAAGTCTTCATTTCTTCTTGTTGCAATAATGGCTACAGGTCCAGGCATCTGCATCCATTCAATTTTATTGTCCTTCAGGTACACTATCTGGATTATGTAGCCTCCATGTGAACACAGTCAGGGAAGAGACTATTAGAGAGGCATATATGGCAAATGAATGCTTTGCTTGGAAGTCACATCATTCTTCCACTGCAACTCATTGGCTAGAGATAGTCACACGATCCCATCTACCAACAAAAGAATATCATGCAGCGTTAATCCCCTGGAGCATAAAAGGAGAGGAAAGTCAGACAGGATGAGAACTGAAAGGCTCTACCAAAGTAAGAGTTACTTCTCTGAAATTCAGTTAACCCCCTAAGAAAGAATATACTTAAGGAAAAAGCAACTGACAACCTTTTAGAAGTAGAAAAACATACGAGACAGAAATTACCTAAATCACCACAGAAAGAGTTCAGGCACAAACTTCTGGGCTGTCTCCAGGATACTGTATACAACATGTTCTCTTTTACAAAGGACCTCTGAAAAGAGATATAAGGATTAAAAGGGAGATGAAAAACATGGGAGAAAAACAAAATCCATTAGAGAGATGAAAGCCACGATAGAAATAGCAGGAATTAGAGTACAATCAAAAAACATTTATTATAGAAAAGACCATAGATATGGATGGCAAAAGAGATATATACGTAATTGATATCCTTGGAAAAGTCTAAACATAATATAAGATGTAATGAACTATGTAAACTCAAATTTCTTCTAAAATAAAAACCATTGTTTTTTGCAGAGCAAAAGGGCACATCAACTCCCAGAAGCTTTTGATACAGAAAAATTAAAACTTATAGCTTAAGCATATCAAATTTAAAAGTAAAATGAAGGCTTCTGTGGGTAGTCATTGAGGCAGACAAAGCAAATTGTGTTGAGTTTGGGCCTCAGACTTTCTAAATTAACACTTATTCAAGTAGACAGAAAATAAATTCTGAGGAAAGTCTGTGGGAAATAAAGTGTGACCTAATATTTGTATCTTGAGCCCTGTTGTCAATTCAAGTATAAAGGTAACAAAGAGACAATTAGAGATGTTCAAGAAGCTTAGGACTGAAGCATCTGAGCTCCTACTATCAAATCAACAAGCAATCAAGCAAACAACAAACTCTAATGAATGACAAAATGCAAAGAAACAAGACATGCCTCAAAATACTCAAAAAATAGAAAGCATGTTGAAAGCACTTGTGGTGGGCTCTTAATCCATTTACTTATAGATGTAAAATACAACTGTGAAAAGTGTATTTATAAAAAAGATATCATGATAGGTGGGGCTTCCCTGGTGACTCAGAGGGAAAACAATCTGCCTACAATGCAAGAGACCCAGGTTTGATCCCTGGGTCAGGAAGATGCCCTGGGGAAGGGCATGGCAGCCCACTCCAGTACTCTTGCCTGGAGAATCCCATGGACAGAGGAGCCTGGTGGGCTACAGACCGTGGGGTTGCAGCGAGTTGGACATGACTGGGTGACTAACACTTTCACTTTCACTTTGATAGGTAGTCATTTTTTAATATCATTTTCTAAAATTTAGAGGTATGTTTTAGGAACCAAATATTTCTTATGTGGAGTATTATTCAGGACTGGCTGAGATAAGCTGCAGAAACATACATCTGCAAAATCTCAATAGCTGAATACAAGAAGTCTTCATTTCTTCTTGTTGCAATAATGGCTACAGGTCCAGGCATCTGTATCCATTCAATTTTATTGTCCTTCAGGTACACTATCTGGATTATGTAGCCTCCATGTGAACACAGTCAGGGAAGAGACTATTAGAGAGGCATATATGGCAAATGAATGCTTTGCTTGGAAGTCACATCATTCTTCCACTGCAACTCATTGGCTAGAGATAGTCACACGATCCCATCTACCAACAAAAGAATATCATGCAGCGTTAATCCCCTGGAGCATAAAAGGAGAGGAAAGTCAGACAGGATGAGAACTGAAAGGCTCTACCAAAGTAAGAGTTACTTCTCTGAAATTCAGTTAACCCCCTAGATTTCCATTCATGCTCTTCCTTTCCCCAACTCCTTTCAAAAAGGATTTTATTGGAGCAGTTGGTTTGGTAAAGAATCTGTCTGCAGTGTGAGAGACATGGATTTGGTCCCTGGGTCAGGATTATTCACTGGAAAAGCGAGTGGCTGCTCACTCCAGAGCATTCCATGGACAGAGGAGTCTGGTGGGCTGTAGTCCATGGAGTCTCAGGGGTCAGACATGGCTATAGGACTAACACTCACATAGTTGATTTGCAGTGTTGTAAATTTGTTGTTGTTGTTAGTTTCAGGTGAATCAGTTATATACTTATTATCCACTCTTTCCTAGATTCTTTTCCCAGATAGGCCGTTACAGAGTATTGATTTTCTCTTTTTGTTTCATTTAAGTTTAACTGAATTCTAAGCTATTTATCATGAGTGAAAGTGAAAAGTGATAGTCACTCAGTTGTGTCCAACTCTTTGTGATCGCGTGGACTGTAGACCACCAGGCTTCTCGGTCCATGTAATTCTCCAGGCAAGGATACTGGAGTGGGTTGCCATTTCCTTCTCCAGGGCATCTTCCTGACCCAGGGATTGAAACCACATCTCCTGTGTCTCTGGCACTGTAGGCCGATTCTTTACTGCTGAGCCACCAGGGAATTGCTTTATCATGAATACAGTTATACAATTTTTCACACATTTATTTTTTCATCTCTTTTCCCTCTTCCTCCTACTCTTTTTCCTTCCTTCTTTTCTTTCTTTCTTCTGCCTTCTCTCTCTCCCTCCTTCCTTCTCTTCCTTTCTGTGTATGCACAAATATGACTATAATAACACTTATGTAAAAAATTGATAAACAGAAACATCAATTATTTAGAGTTGGGAACCAGAAAAGGAAGCTTTCATGCCCTGTGATGATAGCAGAGACTAATAGGAAGAAGAAAGACTCCCCTTCTTTCCTGGCACAGACTCAAGCAATTAAGCACCATGAACTCTCTTTTGTATAGCCCTTCCAACTTCCTTTTCCTTTCTGTGAAAGCATTCTCCTTCTCTTGCTGTGCAGGGAGTTGCCCATGGTTTGCCACAGTTGCAGACCTGAAATTGGAATTCTCTGCAGGTTGTGCATAAACTTATCTTATTTTTGAGAAATATCTCATGATCTATTTGTTTCAGTTCAATACTTACCAAATGTTGATGGAGATTTGTGAATATCATGATTATTTTATTATTTTTAATTTTCTTTTTAACACCAAGATATAGTATTTTTTTTTTTTTTTTTACCAAAGAAAGAGTACAAGTACAAATGATGTAATAATGCCAGGTACAATTTGAAAATCTTGAAGAAAGTAGAAGAGAATAGGTACCCTATATAGAAGCTTCAGTGCATGAAATGGACTCATTGCTGGTTTCCAACATCATGTCTCATATGCATTGCATATTTCTGACTCCATATTACTGCTTCTCATAATTAATGATGAAAATAGCATCACAGTTTCCAGAACTTCCTGCCTATTTGCTGCTTGAAGACACACCACTATTTTATTAAGTATTAATTTCCATTAGATAATATAAAATGTTCTTTGAGTTAGCCTAATTCACCCATTTGCTGCAAACTTGAAGAAAGTGGGGAAAACCACTAGACCATTCAGGTATGCCCTAACTCAAATCCTTTATGACTATACAGTGGAAGTAAGAAAAAGATTTAAGGGATTAGATCTGATAGAGTGCCTGATGAACTATGGATGGAGTTTCATGACATTGTATAGGTCACAGGAATCAAGATCATCCCCAAGAAAAAGAAAGGCAAAAAAGCAAAATGGCTGAATTTGTGGGCTCCAAAATCACTGCAGTTAGTGATTGCAGCCACAAAATTAAAAGACACTCCTTGGAAAGAAAGTTATGACCAACCTAGACAGCATATTCAAAAGCAGAGACATTACTTTGTGAACAAAGGTCCATTTAGTCAAGGTTATGGTTTTTCCAGTGGTCGTGTATGGATGTGAGAGTTGGACTGTGAAGAAAGCTGAGTGCCGAAGAATTGATGCTTTTGAACTGTGGTGTTGGAGAAGACTCTTGAGAGTCCCTTGGACTGCAAGAAGATCCAACCAGTTTGTCCTAAAGCAGATCAGTCCTGGGTGTTCATGGAAGGACTGATGTTGAAGCAGAAATTCCAATACTTTAGCCACCTGATGCAAAGAGCTGACTCATTTAAAAAGACCCTAATGCTGGGAAAGATTGAAGGCAGGAGGAGAAGGGGATGACAGAGGATGAGATGGCTGGATGGCATCACCGATTCAATGGACTTGGGTTTGGGTGGACTCAAGAAGTTGGTGATGGACAGGGAGGCCTGGCGTACTCTGGTTCATGGGGTCACAAAGAGTCGGACACGACTGAGTGACTGAACTGGACTGAACACTAGATGATCTAAATGCATTAAACTAGTTCTCCGTATCATCGCCACTTGTATCCCCACTGCTCCTATTTGTATGAAATTCATATATAGTTTTTAAACTTGGTTTTGGTCCTGTTACATTTATTTCCCATCCGCTATCTTTGACTTTCTTTCAAGGGCTTTGTTTTGACTTTTCCTCCTCAGTTTTTTCATGCTTCATGAAACAAACTCTGTCAATGGATGATGCCTCAAAAGCCTGATTTCCTGAGCCAGCCCACTAGCTGGTGAAAGGTTGTTGCTGTACCATGAAAGATGCTGCGATTCTTGGCCTCCAGAGGAGAAGAATTCAACCACAGCCAAAGATGAGGCTTGGTCACTCAGAGCTTTTGTATAATAAAGTTTTATTTAAGTTTAAAAGGGATAGAGAAAGCTTCTGACATAGACATCAGAAGGGGGCAGAAAGAGTACCCCCTCGCTAGTGTTAGCAATGGAGTTATATACTTTTTAATTATTTATTACAGTGAATCAAAAGAATGTCTGGAGGTAGTAAAGACCTTACTAGACCCACTCACATAATTTACATTTTAAGATAACAGAATTAGTCAGAAGGTTTTTTCCAGAGACTGTCCTCAAGCAGGATACATTGTTGTCGTATAATCCCTAGTACAGAGTTTAAACTGAGTTGTGCAATTGACTAAGAAATGTAGTCTGAAATTAAAAGAGGCTTACTCCTTGGAAGGAAAGTTATGACCAACCTAGACAGCATATGGACTCAATGGACATGGGTTTGGGTAGACTCCGGGAGTTGATGGCCTGATGTGATGCGGTTCATGGGGTCACAAAGAGTCAGACACGACTGAGAGACTGAACTGAACCGAACTGAAGCATTGTAGACAAAAAAGTTTGTCCTTTCCTCCTCCTTGAGAATTCCAGACCCCTCTCTGCTTGGGGACCCCTGGACTTCTTATCAACCTGTCTAGGAATTGACTCTCTCACTGGGAGCTTACTGCACTGAACACATTTTCTGAGAAGGAGGCTTCCTTTAGAGGCTATACAGGATAATGGTTTAGGAGCCTAATGTTTGGAGTAACCTAATCAGGGTCCTAATGTAAGTTCTGACTTTTACTGGTAGATGAATCCCCTGATTCTCAGTGTCTTGGTCTGTTCAATGAAGATCAGCATGCCTTCCTTTTAAGACTGTTGTAAGGATAAAATGATATAGCTTAGCATAATGTGAGCTGTAGGGAAAATGTTCACAAAAGTGACTTTCATTTATTATAAACTCGCAAAAGCAAAGGCTGTTCTAGGAGACATAAAGCAGGGCAAATTCTGAGGTGAAAATTACTCTTTCCAGACTAATGACTTTGAAAGATACTTTAACTCTTACATCTGTGAGAAGTGGTGGATGGAGCTACCAGTTTTAAGTGACTACTGATATCTTGAATCGCGTTTTCCTGCTTCTAAAAAACATTTAAAATTGCCCCATAGGCAATTCTCAGTCCTCAGAAAACTCTTTGATTCTGTTTCGATGAGACACTTCCTCTTCATCCCCAAAATGTGGAAGAAGACGCTTTCCCAGCACAGAGGAACATGAGTCAACCGCAAATAGGAAGGCGCTGTTTATGGAGCATATTTCTTTTGGAAGAATCATTGTCACATATCTGACTCAACACTTATTTCTAGAAGAACAAGTTGTTCAGGAAGGAAATCTATTTCCATATCTAAAATGAAAGTTTTATTTAAGAAGTGCAATTGGAATAAATCATGCAAGAGAAAGTGGTTAGAGTGCACAGCTGCTGGTTTCAAATTTAACGCTATTTGTACACGAAGAAGTCGCTGGGAAAGTTTCAGTTCTAGATCCTCTGGGTAGCTTGAGGGCAAGTTAAAGTGTTCTTGATTCCTAGCCCTGTTTGCAAGGGCCTTTGTGCAGAGGCTCTGTGGCTGTTAAACAAGCAACAACCATCCAACAAAACCCATGCTGTTCTTGGGTTTAGAGTTTTGAGATTTGACCCTTAGAGTTTTCTAAGCAAAGTGAGCGAAAGTGTTTGTTGCTGCTATGTTGAACAAAAGCAAAATAGAAAGAGATGCTGATCTGAGTGGATCTAGATGGAAATTAAGATATGAGACCCAAGGGTCTATATTCAGGGAAACTCCTGGACAAAGGTTCATAGCCTGACACATTTTGATGCATGATTTAGCATTTCATCTTCTTACCAAGCACAGCGTCACTTTCAGGATTCTCTCTTTAATCTCACTCACTAGCTTGTTCTCTAATGCTTCTTCCCTCAGCCTTTTCACATTCTTTTGCTTTTCTCTGTTCTGTTTCTTTTATCTTTCCCGTTTGGTTTTTCCTCCATATGTCTTCTCAAGTACCATTTTTTTTCTGTAAGGTTTTTGCACCCTCCTTTTCTTTTCCTCCTCAAGTATTTCTTCCCATTTTTCTAACCTTTCATTATGTCCTCCTATTCCTCTTTCTCTGTATTTCCTACTTTCTCTTTGTTTTGCCATCAGTTGGATGAGGAGTAGAAAATATACCTTACCATGATTGCACCCTATCTGCCACATCTCCATGAAACTTCATACTCTCCAGTTGAATGTGTTCTCTGCTTTTCTGGATTCTCCAAATACTCTATCTCTAATTTGTCCTTGGCTCCCTCCTTCTAGCAATCTGGGCAACTATCTACAACCCTGCATCCCAGTGGGAGCTCCTTGTGCAAAAGAATAATGTCTTCTCCATCACTGTCTTCTGCATAAAGCTTAGCATGAGTGGTTGGTGGTTTAGTTGCTAAGTCATGTCTGACCTTGAGATGCCGTGGACTGTAGCCTGCCCATCTCCTCTGTCCCTGGGATTTCCCAGGCAAGAATACTAGAATGGGTTGCTATTACCTTCTCTTCTCTTTCTGATCCAGGGATTGAACCCAGGTTTCCTGCACTGCAGGTGGGTTCTTTACAGACTGAGCCACCAGGGAAATGCCTTGCAGTTGGTAGAAATTTTATTCAATAAATATTCCTGAATATACATATAAAATGGTTAGTATGGCAACTTAATATGTGATTAGCAGTTACAAATTTTTATCTGCTGAGAAAGTTCTACAAATAGGTGCTCCATCCTGCTAAAAAGAGTTTTATTTTAAAGACACATTTGCAAAGAAATTTTGTTTCAGAAAAGACTATTATTTAGATAGTATGAGTTTAGAAGCAGAGCAACCACTGTGTTGGTCATTAAGCTTACAGGGCTGTTTATGAATGTTCTAGGTGGGGTTAGGGAGGGGAGAGTGAGTCAGATCACTCTCCTGAGAACCAGGAGGTGTGTGTGGGACCTGTGTCACCCCATATGAAAGCTGTAGTATAGTCTAAATGATCATATTTGAGAGATTTTGATGAATTCACTTTATTGATTTCAAACTTTTAAAATGAACTCAATATATATCTCTTCTCCATTTCCTCTTCTTTGAAGATCAAGGGAGAAGATAAACTAGGGTAAAATGCGAGTATTTTAGCTTTCCTGTGAGAAGCAAAGATGTACACGCACCCTGGGTATGTGGGACTTGGTCTGCAATCACTCACGGTTAATGCAAAAGTACTTCAGAGGGCCTAGATGATCTTTGCCATGTCAATTCTCCCCCACCCCAGAAGACTTTGGGCTCATATTTTTCTAGTGTCTCTCTCCATTCCAGCCTGTTTCTTAGGAAGGCTGGCCATAGGTATGTTCTGATCCTGTGGCTTCATGCCCTCTGCCAAGAAGGCTTCTCCCCAGATGGCCTCATGGCTCTATCCTACTCTTTTTAGATCTTCTTACAGAGAGGCCTTTCCTCTTCACCTTCTCTAAAAGTGTGAGACTTCTTACTTTATGTCAGTCTTTCATACTTTGTCTTTACGTTTTTCACGCTTATTATATACACTCTAACACTGAATATCAGCTCACACAAGACCAGTTTCATAGCCTCAGGCTTGGTTTTATGCTCTGCTTGCACCATCTTGAAATTCTTAATAACTTTTGAACAAGGGCCCTGTGTTTTCAGTTGGTATTGGACCCTGCAGCTAACGTAGCCAGTTCTGAGTTTATTTACTTTTAATATTGCCCGTCTCACCTCTAGAGCATATGATGGTTGGTAGTTGTGATTAATGTTTTTTTCCAGACATTATACATGTTTGAAAAATATTAGTATAATTAATAAATGAAACAGTTGAGTCTGAGAGATATAAATAAAATGGAGTTCTTTCTTGTCTTTTTCTTATATATATTTTTGCTCTGCTTAAAAAATATGTTGGAAGGGGGGTGTGCTGCCATTTTGTAGCAAACATTATGCAGGGATTGAGAAATTAAAAAGCCAAAGCTTTGTGAGGTTTTAGCAATATATGTTGGAAATTATGGCATTGCACTATGGGTGTCTGAAGGCTCAGTGTCAGGGAGTACCAATAGATATATCTTTATTTATCTATCTACCAATCTATCTATAAATATGTATGTATATATAATAATATACACATAACCTAAAATGTGTTTTATGTTCGACTCTTTGAGACATCATGGATTATAGCCTGCCAGGCTCCTCTGTCCATGGAATTTTCCAGGCAAGAGTACTGGAGTGGGTTGCCATTTCCTACTCCAGGGAATCTTCCTGACCCAGGAATTGAGCTTGTGTCTCTTGCATCTCCTGCATTGGCAGATGGATACCTTTACCACTGTGCTCCCTGGGAAGCCCATTATAGAAGTGTGTATATATATAGTAATATAAACTTATATGTACATACATATATAGATAGATAGGTAGGTAGATAGATCAAGATATATCTATTGGTACTCCCTGACACTGAGCCTTCAGACACCCATAGTGCAATGCCATGATTTCCAACATATATTGCTAAAACCTCACAAAGCTATGGCTTTCTAATTCTCAATCCTTGCATAATGTTTGCTACAAAATGGAGCACACCCCACTTCCAACATACATTTTTACTCATAGCAAAAATATATATAAGAAAAAGACAAAGCAAGAGGGTTCTGCTTTCTCTACATTCTCACCAATAATTGGTGAGGATTTTATAATATATAATTTATGATATTATATAATATTATGTGTAATATGTGATATTTTTTATAATATCCATCATAATTGAGGATCATTCCCCTAATGATTAGTGATGTTGACCATTCTTTCATGTGCTTATTCGCTATTTGCATATCTCCTTATTTATTCAAGTCACTTGTCCATTTGTAAAATCAAATTGTTGTTGTTGAGTTGTAGGTGCTCTTTATATATTAATCTCTTACGTATAATTTGGAAATATTTTCTACCATTTCATGGGTTGCCTTTCACTCTGTTGATAGTGTCTTTTGATGCACAAGATTTTAAATTTTGAGGCAGTCCAATTAATTGTTTTATTATGTTGCCTATACAAACCCAGTATCATGAAACTTTCTATGTTTTCTTCTAGAGTTTTATGGTTTTAGTTCTTATTTTTAGGTCTTTGAGCCATTCTGAGTTAATTTTTGTTTATAAGGTAAAAGTACTCCTTCATTCCTTTGCATATGGATATTCAGATTTTTCCAGCATTCTTTATTGAAAAGACTATATGTTTACTATGAAAACATATTGGCACTATATGCACATTTGCAACTTTTTCTATCATTTCTAATAATTTCCACTGGAAATCTTCCAAAATGATTTCATTATTTCTAAAAATAAACTGCATGATAAATCAGGTACAGTGCTAATAGGCATTTCCTCTTTTTGGGGAAAATATCTTAAAAACTCGTTTGTTTGTTTGTTTACTTATTTTAGATAATGGGGAGAAATAATAGATAACGGGGGAAGAAGATTGTCCAGCACTGAAAAAATTAAACAACTAAGAGAGTAAGTCAATGACCTCTTTAAATGTAATTTTAATAAATTTTTATATCAGCCTCATTTCATTGCCTCTTCAAGGTGAGTCCCACCATCCTAACTTCTAGTTATGGCTTATCTATCTCTGGTAGATGGATTTGTATGGTCAGGTTCTTCCTAAGGGTCTAGGTGGGGAGAAAAAAAAAAGAGGCAAGGCTGAGGTCTTTGGCTTATACCACGCATGCATGCATGCTAAGTCGCTTCAGTCATATCTGACTCTGTGCAACACTATGGACTGTAGCCTGCCAGGCTCTTCTGTCCATGGGGCTCTTCATGCAAGAATAATAGAGTGGGTTGCTGTGCCCTCCTAGAGGGGATCTTCCCAACCCAGGGATCACACCAGAGCCTCACGTCTCCTGCATTGGAAGGCAGGTTCTTTACCATGAGCATCACCTCAGCAGCTTTTGGTTTATTAACGTATTTTGCCAAATAACTTTTATAACAGAGCATTACCCTGAAGCGTGAAGTGCTTTTTCAGTACTTAATGAATTAGTATTTTGTTTCTCACTGGCTATTGTTGCCTGTCGGTAGTGTCCCCAAGATTTCTGAAGACAAGAAGAAAGGAAGATAAGTTTGATTAATAACACTTATTGTAAATTCATAACAGCTAAGCCCTATTACACATCAATAAAATAATACATAGAAAGTGATCCAGTCATAGGTGTTAATCAAGACCCAGAGAAATAAAATCCAAGAATTGCAGACTTTTGGGGACCAGTACTTGGATAAGATCATACCATTTGTATTTGGATCTCTGAGGGCTCAGGGATCCATAGAGATAGTGAAATACAGAGAAAAAAAGAAGTGTAGGGACTTGTGGAGCCAACCAAAAGAGAACAGTGGAATCTGTGAACCAAGACAGCATGCACCTGCCTCCAATTTGTACCAGGCTAGCAGAGGAAATGGAAAGAAAAAAAGTATATGTATATATATACATATAGACATGTATATATGTTGTGTTTAGTCACTCAGTCAGGTCCAGCTGTGTGCGACTCCATGGACGGTAGCCCACCAGGCTTCTATGGACATGGGGTTTCCCAGGCAACTGGAGTGGGTTGCCATTTCCACTCTGGTCTCCTGAGCATCTCCTGCATTACAGGTGTTTTTTTTTTTTTTTTTTTTTTAACAACTGAGCCACTGGGAAAGCCTATATATATATATAAACCCAAAAGGAAAAATGGACATTATTAAAAGCTGAAATAAAGCATATTATTGCAATTCTAACATGGTACAGTTTTGAATGTTTCTGCAGGGAAGGAGTGGAGAAGGCAATGTCACCCCACTCCAGTACTCTTATCTGGAAAATCCCATGGATGGAGGAGCCTGGTGGGCTGCAGTCCATGGGGTTGCTAAGAGTCGGACACAACTGAGTGACTTCACTTTCACTTTTCACATTCATGCATTGAAGAAGACAATGGCAAGCCACTCCAGTGTTCCTGCCTGGAGAATCCCAGGGATGGGGGAGCCTGGTGGGCTGCCGTCTATGGAGTCGCACAGAGACAGACACGACTGAAGTGATTTAGCAGCAGCAGCAGCAGCAGCAGGAAATGAGAGAGTTTATATGAGAGGGAGCTCCATGCCCAGTTGCCACTACTGTCCCAGAGAAGAATGGAAAGCTTAGCCTTGATGATGACTTTCTGAAATTGAGTTTTTTAAAATAAGTTTTTAATTTTAAGATAAGTTTAGACTCATATACAATTATAAAATGATAGATCCTTTGTACACGTTTTCTAGTTTCACCAATGAAAACATTTTCCAAAACTATAGTATGATATCACAACCAGGATATTGAAATTGAAATTGATATATTCAGAACATTTACATCATCACAAGGATCCTTCACATTGCCCTTTTATGGCCATATCTGCTTCCTTTTCACTTTCAACCCGCTCCTTAAACCATGGCAAATACTAAACTATTCTCCATTTCTGTATCCAATTCCAAGATACACATATATTCAATATATATATTAAAATTCACTCATATATTTAGCTTCAAATATATTTATGGCTTCCCTGGTGGCTCAGCAGAAAAGAATCCACCTGCAAGGCAAATGTGAGAGGCATGGGAAGGGAGGATCACCCGAAGGAGTGCGTGGCCACCTCCTCCAATATTCTTGACTGAAGAATCTCATGGACAGAGGAACCTGGCAGGCTACAGTCCATGGGGTCACAAAGAGTATATAATACATATATTATAATGGCATGTATTTTGTGATTGTTGTTCAGTTGCTGTCATGTCCAACTCTTTCAACCCCATAGACCAGCATGCCAGGCTTCCCCTGTCCTTCACTGTCTTCCTGAATTTGCTCAAACTTATGTCCATTAAGTCAATGATGCCATCCAACCATCTCATTCTCTGTCGTCCCCTTCTCCTCCTGCTCTCAATCTTTCCCAGCATCAGGGTCTTTTCCAATGGGTCAGCTCTTCATATCAAGTAGCCAAAGTACTGGAGCTTTAGCTTCAGTTCAGTTCAGTTGCTCGGTCATGTCAGATTCTTTGCGACCCCATGGACTGCAATACTTACTCCAGGCTTCCCTGTCCATCACTAACTCCAGAGCCTACTCAAACTCATGTCCATCGCATCAGGGATGCCATCCAGCCGTCTCATCCTCTGTCATTCCCTTCTCTTCCTGCCTTCAATCTTTTGGAGCATCAGGGTCTTTTCCAATGAGTCAGTTCTTCACATCTGGCGGCCAAAGTACTGGGCTTTCAGCTCCAGCATCAGTCCTCCCAATGAATATTCAGGACTGATTTCCTTTAGGATTGACTGGTTTGATCTCCTTGCTGTCAAAGGGACTCTCAAGAATCTTCTTCAGCATCACAGTTCAAAAGCATCAGTTCTTCGCTCAGCCTTCTTTATGGTCCAACTCTTACATCTGTACATGACTACTAGAAAAACCAGTAGTTTTGACAATACAGACTCTACTATATCTTTGACTATACAGACCTTTGTTGCAAGGTGATAACTCAGCTTTTTAATTTGCTGTCTAGGTTTGTCATAGCTTTTCTTCCAAGGAGCAAGTGTCTTTCAATTTCGTGGCTGTAGTTACCATCCACAGTGATTTTGGAGCCCAAGAAAATAAAGTCTGCCGCCGTTTCCACTTTTTCCCCATCCATTTGCAGTGAAACGATGGGACTGGATGTTATGATCTTAGTTTTTTTGAATGTTGAATTTTAAGCCAACTTTTTCACATTTAATGATATGTATATGCTCAGTCGTGGCCAACTCTTTGTGACCCAATGGACTGTTGCCTGGCCTCTCTGCCCATGGAATTTTCCAGGCAAGAATACTGCAGTAAGTAATGATACGTATATATCATCACAAAGTATGTAACCATTTGGAATTTTTTTTTCTATTCAAGTTTTTGTATGTTTCAATAGTTTGTTCCTTTTTGTACTATAGTTTGTTTAACCATTGATTTGTTGAAGGACATCTGGGATATTTCTAGTTTTTGGCAGTTACAAATAAAATCTCTATAAACATTCACATACAGGTTTTTGTGTGAACATTAGTTTTTATTTTTCTAGGATAAATGCCCAGGAGTACAGTTGCTGAAATGCTTGTTAGTTGCATGATTAGTTTTGTAAGAATTGCCAAACTGTTTTTCAGAGTGGCTGTACCATTGTCTCTTCCAAAGACCAATGAATGGGTTATCTAATTTCTCCACATCCTTGCCATCATTTGTTGTTGGCGCTACTTTTTTTTGTTTTAGCCATTCCCGGAAGTATGTAGTGATAGCTCAATATGATTTTCATTTTCATTTCCTTCATTGCAAATGATGTTGAACATCTTTTCATGTGCTTACTTCATCTTTTTCAGTAAAATGTCTCTTGTTTTTTGCCTTTTGAATTATTTTAATTTGATTTTATTTTTTTGCAATTGAATTTTGAATGTTTTAAAATATTATAGATGAAAGTCCTTTGTTCATTATGTGATTTGCAAGTATTTCACTACATCTTGTTGCTTACCTTTTCATTGACTTAATAGGGCCTTTCATAGAGCAATAGTTTTGAATTATTATGAAGTAAAATTTATGTTTTAATGGATCATATTTTCAGTTTCAATAGAGGATATATTTATATAGCTTTGTATCCTAGAGATTTTATCCTTTTTATTCCTAAAAGTTTTATAGTTTTCAGTTCAGTTCAGTTGCTCAGTTGAGGCCTACTCTTTTTGACCCCACGGACTGCAGCATGCCAGGCTTCCCTGTCCATCACCAGCTCCCAGAGTTTACTCAAATCCATGTCCATTGAGTTGGTGATGCCATCCAATCATCTCATCCTCTCTTGTCCCCTTCTCCTTCTGCCTTCAGTCTTTCCCAGCATCAGGGTCTTTTCCGATGAGTCAGCTCTTCACATCAGGTGGCTAAAGTATTGGAGTTTCAGCTTCAGCAACAGTCCTTCCAATGAATATTCAGGACTGATTTCGTTTAGGATAGACTGGTTTGATCTCCTTCCAGTCCAAGGGACTCTCAAGAGTCTTCCCCAACACCACAGTTCAAAAGCATCAATTCTTTGGGTCTCAGCTTTCTTTATAGTCCAACTCTCATATCCATACATGACAACTGGAAAAACCATAGTTTAGACTAGATGGATCTTTGTTGGCAAAGTAATATCTCTGATTTTTAATATGCTGTCTAGGTTGGTCATAACTTTTCTTCCAAGGAGCAAGTGTCTTTTAATTTCATGGCTGCAGTCACTATCTGCAATGACTTTGTAGCCCCCCAAAATAAAGTCTCTCACTATTTCCATTGTTTCCCCATCTATTTGCCATGAAGTGATAGGACCAGATGCCATGATCTTAGTTTTCTGAATGTTGAGTTTTAAGTCAACTTTTTCACTCTCCTCTTTCACTTTCATCAAACCAGTCTGTTGTTCCATGTCCAGTTCTAACTATTGCTTCTTGACCTGCGTACAGATTTCTCAAGAGGCAGGTTAGGTGGTCTGGTATTCCAGTCTCTTTCAGAATTTTCCACAGTTTATCGTGATCCACCCAGTCAAAGGCTTGGCATAGTCGATAAAGCAGAAATAGATGTTTTTCTGGAACTCTCTTGCTTTTTCCATGATCCAGCGGATATTGGCAATTTGATCTCTGGTTTCTCTGCCTTTTCTAAAGCCAGCTTGAATATCAGAAAGTTCACTGTTCATGTATTGCTGAAGCCTGGCTTGGAGAATTTTGAGCATTACTTTACTAGCATGTGAGATGAGTGCAATTGTGCGGTAGTCTGAGCATCCTTTGGCATTGCCTTTCTTTGGGATTGGAATGAAAAGTGACCTTTTCCAGTCAGGGTAATATTAATTTTATAAAATAAATTAAGAAGTATGCTCTCCTTTCTATTATCTAGAAGAGATTGTTTACAGCTGGTATTAATTCTTCTTTAAACTTTTAGTAGAAATCTCTAATGAAACCATTTGATCCTAGATACTTCTTTTTATTTTTTTTAGATTTAAAATTATGAATTGAGTTTTCTTAATTGCCATAGGATTATTGAAATAATCTATTCGTATTGGCTGACTTGTATAACTTGTGTCTTTTAAGGAATCGTTGAGTATTTTAAGCTGTCAAATCAACATGTGTAGGGGTGATATTGAGGTGTTTCTTTGCAGCCTTACAAAGGTAGACATCTAGGCTCTCCACTCAACCTTTGCTGGCAAAGCTAGGGGTGGGGTCACAGTTTCTTTTCTGCAGTGCTTGTTAGGTGGCGTTGAGCAGTTGTTGGTTAAAATGTTTCTGTCTTGCTATGCTGTTCCTTTTCTGACTCTTTAACTGAAGAGTGTAGGCTTTTATTGGGATCTCCAGGTTGCCTACGTTCTTTAGCTCCACCTGTAGACTCTGTGTGTGTGTGTGCTCAGTCGCTCAGTCATTTTGCCTCTTTGTGACCCCATGGGCTTTAAACCACCAGGCTCTTCTGTCCATGGGAGTCTCCAGGCAAGAATACTGGCTTGCGTTGCCATTTCTACTCCAGGGGTTCTTCCCAAACCAGGGATCGAAACTGCGTCTCTTGTGTCTCCTGCATTGGCAGGCAGATTCTTTACCACTGTGCCACCTCTGAAACCCCCAAATCTAGGCTATATGAAACAAAAATGAAAATGAGACAGACAGACCGTCCCCCCTTCCCCACAAACTCCCAGATACAAACCAGAGAAAACCACCTTGTTTTTCAGGTCTTGAAGTTCTTAGTTCAGTTCAATCGCTCAGTCGTGTCCAACTCTTTGCAACACCGTGAATCGCAGCACGCCAGGCCTCCCTGTCCTTAGTCAGTCTGCATTCTTACTTTCATCTTTTAGAATCTTTCTGTGTTGTTTTTATATAATATCTAAGGTTTTTAGCTGTATTTAGTGACAGGAATAGGGAAAAGTATATATATCTTATCCTCCTACAAGTAGAAGTTCATGATATATTTTAAATGAAAAATAATATTAAACAACAATATGTATGGTGTGAACCTGTTTTTATATACATAAAACATAAAAAAGAAAATTACCATTATATTATATATGATGAATA
>SJYT01011962.1:751421-869614 GCA_006410635.1 Cephalophus harveyi
AGATGTGTATAAGAGACAGATATAAAGATATAAGTATATATACTATATAAATATATAGATATCTAATTGCACCAAAGTTGCTCTGAAAGTGGAGAATTAGATTTGTGACATATTTTTGTATTTTACTTTTTTAATGTTGTATTGTTGATTTTTTGTTGCAAGTTACCCATTTTTTCTTCTTTTCCCCTTCTTTCTTTTCTCCTAATTAATTAAATGTTGGTTGGACAACTTCATAACAAAGAAGACTTTATGCCTTTCTTACAAAAATCTTAAAGTGTGTAGATGTGTGGTTTTCACTGTCTTCTCCTTCTGCAGAAAAAAAAAAATCCTTTTCAATCCACACAGTTATCAATACAGGGTTGTTCTCATGGATTAAAGAGCTTCAATTTTGTCTAGTCTTTCACACTCTTCAATCACAGCACCCAGTTTCTCAATTTCACCTATTTTCTCAGCAACTTGAAAGATCTTTCAAATGATATCCTTAATAATCAGAGCAATCTTGGTGTCTTTCCCAGATATACAGTTTATCAGTAGTATGTAATTGTGCTTCTATGACAAAATATATAGTCTGTTCAAATGTTCTTTCCACTTGAAAATTCATGTCATTCTTGCACTTTCCTCTTGAACGTTATTGGGGAAACGGACCATAACTGGCAATCTGCTGGATCTAGTGTTGGCAGCCAGCTCTGATATAAGACATCAACCCATTCTCCTGGATGTTAGTTTTGCTGTTAATTGGCTGGAAATACTTTCCTCTAGCTCTGTGAAATGGAATAGGCTATATACTCTGAAATTTTCAGAGTAAAGTTAAAAAATCCCTCTCACACTGACGACCTTTATTGCTGTAGATAATCTTTAGCGATTTACTCTACTGTTTGATGCAGATTTTCTGTTTCTTACTGTGTTAATGTTGGTGCTGGTTTGATTGTTGCCATTGTATACTTGTTGGTCTTTTAGAGCACAAAGCGTTTCATCAGTATTTCTAATTTTATTACAAAACAATAGCAGTAATCCTTTATATTTTAATCATTGTATTCGTCATATCCTCTTTCTAATTTTCATTTCTTAATCTTATTTTTTATTAAACGTAACAGTGTTTTTCCCATTATATTAGACTTTTTTTAGCAACTATACTTTTAATTTATCCATCAATTTACTCACCTTTAGTTTTGAATTTTGTTTTTCATTTCTATGTATTATTTCCTTCTCTCAATTTTCTTTTGAGAGAAAAAATTGCTTTTACTCATTTTCTAAAATCTCATCTACTTTGCATTTCAGAGAATAAGATTTTAGTGAATATTTTCCATCGAGGCAAAATAATTTTATATATTTGTTTAAAAAAATGCTCATTCTCTCTGAGACACTTGGATTCAATAGAGAGAAGATATGCGGTATGTCTACGTCAGCTATGCTCTGTTTCTCTCTGACTTGTAATGTAGGAGATTTTGGCATATACTCTCACTGGTCATCATTACCTGGTTATAATGTGACTACACGTGTGTAATGCCTTGTTATTATCCAGAACCCGTGGACATTACAGCAACTAGATGTCAGAAGTGACCTAATCAGAAACGAGGCCAGAACTTGATACTGGTGTTAAGTAGCATAGCTTAGTAAAAAAAAGTTCCTGGGTAATGTGATCAAAAGTCCCCACCCTGTAGTTCTAACACACAGGCAGTACTTCACTTCAGAAAGGCAGAATACCTGAGGACCCACCCCCTGAGTACCTCTCCCACGTGAAAACTGGGCAGATCTCAGGATCATGTTTCTCCGGCAAATATAAAATGAGTGCATGTCACAGGTTTTAATTTGTTAATTAATGAGGAAATCAGTAACATGTTGTGACTGGTTCAAAGAGCATTTAAGAGGCAAGACTCACAGGCCATTAACCAAAGACATATTGAGATAGTTGTTGATTAGATACTGCTGTTTAATGTTTAATAGACTATCAATTTGTGGGATTAATCTGTTCATTTGACAGAAATTAGTTGCATCACTATAGGACAAAAACACATATGTTAATAAGTAACTTCATTACGTTTATAACTATTATTTTCAGGTTTTGTGGATGATGTTATTCTTTTTTAAAAAGATTTAATTGAAGGATAATTGCTTTAAAATATTGTGTTGTTTTTGGCCATACATCAGTGTGAATCAGCTGTAGTTATACATATGTCCCCTGTAGCTTTCAATTAGTCTTAAACAATGAGATGAACTAAGTGCATTCTCAATAATCCTTGAGTGGTCTTTGCCCCATATGAAATGGACACAATTCCCACATTTTCATTTTCAAGTTTCAGATCATTTTTCTGACCATAGAAAGTCTCCTAAAACAGTTGGTGAGAACGCCCATGGTAAAACCTTTGATGATTAAACTTACCATCTCTAGCACTAGAAACATTTTTGGAAGTAAGAGCATGTTTCCTTTGAAAGTCTGAAAAATCACTTCCGCTTGTTTGATGAGCAACATTCCTTTTCAATTTTATCCAAGCTATAAGGAGAATTATTTAGGCAGCTAAATATGGAAGAACCTGGGCAGAAATTAATCAGTTTTTACTATTAAAAAAAGTAAAGGACAGTTTTGATACACCAAGGCTTAAAGACTTAGAGATATGCAAAGATGGACAGGCCAGAAGAAGGATTAAGTGTGTTGATTTTCAACAACCTTAAGAGCAGTTCTCAAACTATTGTTGTTGTTCAGTCACTAAGTTGTGTTCGACTCTTTGCAACCCCATGGATTGCATCACGCCAGGCTTCTCTGTCCTTTTCTGTCCCCTGGAGTTTGCTCACATTCATTCTCAACCTTTAGCTTATGCTGAGAATCACCTAGGGGAGGTTTGGTAAAACACAGCTTCTGGGTCCCAATATGTGTTCCCCCAGATCAGCAGAATCAGCTTCATCTAAGAACTTTTTAGAAAAGCAAATTCTCAGGTCATGCTCTATTCAGAAACTTTGGGATTGGGTTATAGGTTTTCAGGCCCTTAAGGTGAATCTGATGTTCAGTCAAGTCTAAGAACTCCTTCCTTAGAATAAGCCAACAGTCACTTCAGGTGGAGAATAATCAAGGATAGTTGAGAAGCATTACTGCAACCCACAAGCAATATCCTAAGAAATTTACACTTTCCACGTGAGTTAACTTCTCCTAACAAAACTAGAGCATCAAGGTCTTTTCCAGTGAGTCAACTCTTTGCATGAGGTGGCCAAAGTATTGGAGTTTCAGCCTCAGCATCAGTCCTTCCAATGAACACCCAGGACTGGTCTCCTTTAGGATGGACTGGTTGGATCTCCTTGCAGTCCAAGGGACTCTCAAGAGTCTTCTCCAACACCACAGGTCAAAAGCATCAATTCTTTGGCGCTCAGCTTTCTTCACAGTCCAACTCTCACATCCATACATGACCACTGGAAAAACCATAGCCTTGACTAGATGAACCTTTATTGGCAAAGTAATATCTCTGCTTTTTAATATGCTATCTAGGTTGGTCATAACTTTCCTTCCAAGGAGTAAGCATCTTTTAATTTCACAGCTGCAGTCAGCATCCACAGTGATTTTGGAGCCCCCCAAAATAAAGTCAGACACTGTTTCCACTGTTTCCCCATCTATTTCCCATGAAGTGATGGGACCAGATGCCATGATCTTCGTTTTCTGAATGTTGAGCTTTAAGCCAACTTTTCCACTCTCCTCTTTCACCCTCATCAAGAGGCTTTTTAGTTCCTCTTCACTTTCGGCCATAAGGGTGGTGTCATCTGCATATCTGAGGTTACTGATATTTCTCCCAGCAATCTTGATTCCAGCTTGTGCTTCTTCCAGCCCAGCATTTCTCATGATGTACTCTGCATATCAGTTAAATAAGCAGGGTAACAATATACAGCCTTGACACACTCCTTTTCCTATTTGGAACAAGTCTGTTGTTCCGTGTCAGTTCTAACTGTTGTTTCCTGACCTGCATATAGGTTTCTCAAGAGGCAGGCCCGGTGGTCTGGTATTCCTATCTCTTTCAGAATTTTCCACAGTGTATTGTGATCCACCCAGTCAAAGGCTTTGGCATAGTCAATAAAGCAGAAATAGATTTTTTTCTGGAACTCTCTTGCTTTTTCAATGATCCAGGAGATGTTGGCAATTTGATCTCTGCCTTTTCTAAAACCAGCTTGAACATCTGGAAGTTCACGGTTCACATATTGCTGAAGCCTGGCTTGGAGAATTTTGAGCATTACTTTACTAGCGTGTGAGATGAGTGCAGTTGGGGGCAGGAGGAGAAGGGGATGACCGAGGATGAGATGGCTGGATGGCATCACTGACTCGATGCACGTGAGTGTGGGTGAACGCTGGAAGTTGGTGATGGACAGGGAGGCCTGGCCCCTGTGATTCATGGGGTCACAAAGAGTCGAACACGACTGAGCGACTGAACTGAACAAAACTATTGGAAAGATGCTATCATCATCTTCATAGGTTGAGGGCTACAGTGGTAAAGCCATCCGCACAGAGTCAAAGATAGAGAATTGGCGCAGCCAGGATCTGCTCCCCACACCTGCATTTCCAACCACTGCTCTACTTTCTCATCTTTTGTTTCCCTCTGGCTTATTTTACATAGTATAGCATCTTCAAGGTCCATCCATATTGCAGCATGTGTCAGAATCTTCTTTCTATTAAAAGCTGAAAAATATTACATTGTGTACATATATGTATCACATTTTATTCCTTTCATCTGTTGATGGCCGATTTAGTAGCTTCCACGTTTTAGCTATGTGAATAGCAGTATTATGAACATGGATCTACGAATACCCATTCAATTCCTGCTTTCCATTCTTGTGTGTATGTACCCAGAATTGGAATTACTGGACCATATGGTAATTTTATGTTTTAATTTTTTGAGAAATGCATACTATTTTGCACATTATTTCTCCTACTTTTTTAAATGAGGAAAATAAGTCTCAAAGAGGTTGTATGACTTGCATAGTTTTGTCCAGTTGGTAAATGGTAAAATTAAGATTCTCATTTGTGTCTCTTTTATGCCAAAGCTCCACTAGGGCATATTTTAAGCTAGCCTGGTAAACGTTCAAGGCAAAGGGCAGAACTTTTCTTGTTGTTGTTATTGGCCAATTGGCTTTAAAAATGAAAATCTGTCACCCTGCCTATATGTGGAGATCTACTTCTGCATAAATTTCCACAGCTTCCTCACTTTAGGCCTTTCTTCCGTAGCAAAGACTGGTACTTTTCTTAAGGATACAGAGAAGCCCAGCTGTTTAATTATTTATGTAACTGTATTGCAAAATATATGCGTAGCCAGAAAGACTTTTTTGCATGTCAACATAATTAAACAGGCAGATGAGCCCATAAAATATTTAAGGTCCTGTATAAAGCCTTTAAGAAATCCTTTCTAAACCAATAAGAAGATGTTAGGAGAAGCTCCGTCCCTAGTGTAACAGGAAGAGATCCAGAAGGATCAGACTCCTCCTGGGAAGAGCAGCTCTGGCCACATTAGCGTGAGTCTTAGTCCACATTGAGACCCCGAGGAAAAAGCCTCGGAGAGTCAGCTTCCCTGTAGAGTCAGCAGGAAGCCTCTGGCCTCTACACCCTGGAGGCTTGTGCTCATTTGGATTGCAAAGAGCACTTTGTGTGGGTTCCAGCTAATGAATTAAATGAAAATACTTGAAAGTCAATTTATCAAGATCTAACTAGTATGTCCTTTTTTTGGTCAAATACTTCCAGTGCCAGTGTCTCTCTTCTGAATGGTAAGGAAGCATATTAAGGTTATTCACCTGCTTATTTTTGGCTGAGTACTTTGCTCTGATTGGGCTCTGGATACTTATATTTAATTTTAAAATAGATAATAAGACATTGCTTTAATAAAAGCAATGCCCAGGATCCGGTAATAATAGCGACAAAAATAGTCTGAATAATAATGACTTCTGTTGTTGTTTGGAGAAGGCAATGGCACCCCACTCCAGTGCTCTTGCCTGGAAAATCCCATGGACGCAGGAGCCTGGTGGGCTGCAGTCCATGAGGTCGCTAAGAGTCGGACATGACTGAGCGACTTCACTTTCACTTTCATGCATTGGAGAAGGAAATGGCAACCCTCTCCAGTGTTCTTGCCTGGAGAATCCCAGGGACGGGGGAGCCTGGTGGGCTGCCGTCTCTGGGGTCGCACAGAGTCGGACACGATTGACGCGACTCAGCAGCAGCAGCAGCAGCAGCAGCAGCAGCAGCAGCAGCATTGCTGTTTAGTTGCTAAGTCATGTCCGACACTTTGCAACCCCATGGACTATAGCCCGGCAGACTCCTCTGTCCGTGGGATTTCCCAGGCAAGAATGCTGGAGTGGGGTGCCATTTCCTTCTCCAGGAAATGATTACTATTATAAAGCTCTTAAAATGTGCTTGATACCATGCTAACTTCTCTTATCTAAGTTTCCATCTTTCGTTCTCACCCTGACATAGGAACCATTTTTATCTCAAGTTTCCTGTGAGGAAACTGAGGCTCAAACTCAGACAGAAATTAACAGACAAAGTTGAATTTTATCATTGCCCTGTGCTCTTAGGAAAGAGCAAATATTAAGAAACCTCTCCACTCTTTCGTGTTCAAGGAAATGATTTATTGTAAAAAAACAAAAAACCAAACAAACACCATTAGCCCTAGGACTTAGATAAAACTCTCAGATGCTCCCCTGCTTATCTCTGAAAAAGTCAGACACAGACTCTCCAAATTCCCATTCTTTGTCTCATAAATGATTAGCTTAATTGTTTGTACCCAGTATGGACAACCCACTCCAGTGTTCTTGCCTGGAGAATCCCAGGGTTGGAGGAGCCTGGTGGGCTGCCGTCTATGGGGTCGCACAGAGTCAGACACGACTGAAGCGACTTAGCAGCAGCAGCAGAATTAGGTTGGACCTTGCAGGGTAACAAACTCTCCTATCACACGGCAGCTCTGCCACCTCCATCCTCTCATCTCACTTCCCCACACCCTATTCTTTTCATCCCTGTGTGCATCCCTCTGTCCAAGAAAACCCCTTTTCTGCCTGAGAATGGAGATAGTTGTGGATTTCAATGTTATTATTTAGTTGCTAAGTCCTGTCTGACTCTTGCAACCCCATGGATGCCAGGCTCCTCTGTCTGTGGGATTTCCCAGGCAAGAATACTGGAGCGGATTGCCATTTTCTCCTCCAAGGGATCATCTCAACCCAGGGACTGAACCTGCATATCCTGTATTGGCAGATGGGTTCTTTACCACTGAGCTGCAAGGGAAAACTGTGGATCTCAGCAGCCTTCTCTCTATTGCAATAGGTCCTTCACTCTATTGCATTAGTTCCTCTGGCAATAACCCTTTGGGATAAAGTATATCTTTACCTAAGTCCAGATTTATTTTAATTTCAAGGGAAAAATATGATTGTAATATAATTATAATTGAACTAAAAAGTCTGTTAGGCTCAAAATATTATTTGCAATACTACATACTAATTAAAACCTGGAAAGCACCTGCAGACATTGCTCATCCTCAAAATCCAGTTCTTTCAGAACACTCTGAACGCGTGTAGCATATCTGAGCTGCTCCCTGTCTCCCTCACTGCATTGCGTGCTCCTTGTTGGCAGGACCTTGGCTTTAAATCTACAGCAAGAAGAAAATATCTGCTAAAATAAGTTTTCTGAAAACAAAATGTTAATAGTAAATGGTCATTAGATTTGAATGGCTGTGCTTTGGGGAGAATTTCCTTCTTTGGTCCTCAGATACACAATTTCTGTCATAAGCCCCAGACCCCAATATCTGTCCTCAGTGCTCTCACAGTGATGTTTAAGTCAGCACTTGGAAGTCCTCTTTGGTTGCTGATCAATTTTAGACCAAGTGACTAGGTGAAAAGAAGTCACCAAAGTGGCCAGGATGCTTCTGTTGCTGCCAGCAAACCTGGGAGGCCACTGTCACTGTGGAACCTGGGATCTGGACAGTTTAGGGAGATGCTTGTGCTCCTGCACATACCACTGGAGCTGGAAGATGCTGGTGCCCGCTGTCGTGCCCAAAGAGCCAGGTCTGGTGTTTCTTTCTCTAAGAGTCTCCTGCCTACTTCTAGCAGGAGAACTCCTCAACTGCCAGCTTTATCCCCAAATTAGCTCCAGTGTCCAATGCTATAGTGTTACTTCCCAGTGGTGCAAAAGAGACCTGAAGATGGACAGAAAGGCCATGAATATAGAGGGCACGATGGCAGAAGAAAGTGGCAAGGTCTGTGGTCACCAGGAGTGGGTACAGAACAGCATCCATCAACCTGGAGGTTCCCAGATTCCCCTGAGCATGCTGGGCACAGGAGTCATGGTCACCGGGCAAATAAAGAAGCCAGTGAGGACCTTGAGGGCAGCAGAGGACAAAGCGTCTCAGATTTGAGAAGGGTGGGGAGGGAGGAGGCATTTGAAAGAGAAGACAAAAACCCAGAAGGGAATTAGGGAGTTTTAACTTGAATAGTTTATCAAAAGGAGAATGTTCTGAACTTTCAAGGGATCATGACAACTTCAATCACATTCTAAGCCCCGCCTTTAGGAGCTCCCTGTAGCTTAGTGGTTAGGCTTTGGTGCTGGCACTGTCGTGACCTAGGTTTTATTTCTGGTCTGGGACCTGACACCTTGCAAGCAACACGGCCAAAATGTAAAAAACAAAAAAACAAAATCTAGACTTTTGGGAATCCCCTGGCAGTCCAGTGGTTAGGACTCCACACTGTCACTCCTGTGGGTTGGGGGCTTAATTCCTGGTTGGGGAACTAAGGTCCCTGAAAGCTATACAGCTGAAAAAAGAGACAAAAAAACAAAAAAAAAAAAAAAAAAAAAACCCCGTCATATTCTAAACTGCACCTTTAAGGAAGCGCAGTGAGAACTTTGGCACAGAAAATAGCGTGGCTCACTGTGTGCACATCTGAGTATGTGTATCCTAAATTGCTTCATTTGTGTCCCATGCATTGTGACCCTCTGGACGGTAGCCCTCCAGGCTCCTCTGTCCATGGGATTCTCCAGACAGTAGCAACCAAGAAATTCTGACATCACCATGTCTCTGTCCTGGTTACTATGGGAAAGGAGAAAGTACTTAGTAGGAGAGAATGCTCTGAGGAAGTGAGCCGAGGTAAACAGAGTTGGTGAAACCAGGAAGAGAGCAAAGATCAGTTCTGAGCAGGTGGAGAGTGAGTGCAAGTGCCCTGAAGAAGGAGGGCGCTGGACACGTGGCAGGAGTGGAAAGAAGGCCGGGGTGGTCCGGAGATGAAAAGACACCACTGTGTGTGCCTGAGTGCCTGGGGTGAGGACGGGGAGGAGCAGGGTGATGCCGAGTGCGTCTCAGAGAGAGGTTAGGAGTGAGCTTCAGTTTACAGTTGCCATTGTCAGCCATTTGATTTTTCTCATTGAATTTTATTTTAAAAAGAACAAAAATATAGACTTTGTGTATATGTAAGTAAAGACACTTTCTAGTTTTTTTGATTTTGTAAGCCTGCAGTTAATGTACCATTTCAACTTGCTTTTCCTGGACATGTTCATAGCTTTGTACTGCTCAGCTGAAGAATTTGGGGTATATCTCAAGAGTATCTCTTAAGTTAGGAACGACGGCTATAAACCAGAGTTACTGTATCCACTTAAGTAGTCTCAAACATTTGCCCAGGCAGAACTAAAATAAATCTTTAAAGGGTCAAAGAGTTTGCAGAAGGTGTATTTAGAAAGTTGCTTGTGCCCTTTCCCCATGTCATCCTGCAAACCTGATAAAGTGCTGCCCAACACCTCACATTTTTTTTCACTCACTGTTCCATGGTGACCCTCAGAAATACCTGGACCCTGGTGATTTTCTGATCTTTCATCATTTCTTGTGTCCCAAGCAATTGGTTCGGATGTTTCCTTCTGTCCAACAAGTACTTTGGGTAAGGGTCATCTGTGCCCTCAGTCAGGCCTCCAGCCCTGACCCCCCATTTCTCATCTCCCATCATCTTCCTGTTCAGGTCAGGGTGTGGAGGCCACAGAGCATTCCAAGGAGCTTCTCTGGAGTAAAAACCGCTCTGTGGACCATGCCACGGGGGACGTACATCCTTACACTAGATCCTTGACTTCCTACCAGGAATCACTCCTTGGATCAAGTAGTGTTGATGAAAAGTTGGTCAAAGGTCCATCCTCTCTGCCTTTCTTACCTCTACACATACACACACACATACATGCACACCCAGCTGAACACACTAGTAGAATTATTGGTTTGAAGATGGCCGTAAAGGTTGGGAACCCTTGTCTCTAAGAATGGCCACATCATCATATTTCTGGTAGCCAGGTTGCTGCAGGATAGTCAGTAATTTGTGACAAGGTTGGCAATCAATCATCCCCCAGTCAAAGGTGGAGAGAGAAATTCAGGGAGACCGGCTGGACAGGGGGAGCTGGGGGATGGGCAGCAAGTGCCCAGCCTAGTTTTTGTTGTGCAGTCACTAAGTCATGCCCGACCCTTTGCAACCCCATGGACTGCAGCCCACCAGGCTCCTCTCTTCCTGAGATCTCCCAGGCAAGAATACTGGAGTGGGCTGTCATTTCCTTCTCTAGGGGATCTTCCCAACTCAGGGATCGAACCCACGTCCCCTGCATTGTAGACAGATTCTTTAATGCTGAGCCACCAGGGAATCCCGAAGGACCAGCCTCCTGCCTCACAAATTGATGCTAGAAAGTTCAGTGCAGGAAATAAAAGTCAATGAAAGGGCATATCTGAAGACAGTACAGATGAAAAGAGAACACCAGGGGTCAGCATGAAACAGGGAGCCGAGGAGACCTGAGGAAGCACGAAGCTGTGGTCTTGGAGAGACCTTGGTGATGTTTAAATGGCACAGGTGCTAGCTGCCCAGGAGGTCTTGGAGAACAGTCCCCATGGAGTTTCAGGGCACAGCTGACTGCTGCCCTAGAAGAGAAAGGTGATGTGGGGAGGTCACGAGATCCCAGTTGGTCTGAATCAAGTTTAACGTTCTCCTCTTTGCTTTTCTCTATGGGGATTCTCAAAGCACAAAGCATTCTACTACCAATGCACATTCACTTACTTCTCAGCCTTCTGTGCTCAGGGGGGTCTCCACAGCTTATGAAATTATAAAGAATTGGGAATACCCACCCCCCCCGAGCTTAATGGTCTGCACTGTAATATCAGGATGAATGCCTCAGATCACTGACCACGTGCCATAGCATTTCAGCCTGGAAGGAGCATCTTCACAGTCAGAGTGTAATGATAGCATCCTCCTTCCATTCTTCAAGATATCAGCCAGTCCCATTTCAGAGCAAGGAAAGAATAATGAATAGTGAGCCTAAACAGGCTGACCCAGAGATCTGAATCAATAAAAGTTGGTTGATGCAAAACATACCAGCACAGGCTCAGAGTTAGTTATGACAGATCATTCACTTCCATGACATATAAAGTGGGCATGAGAAATTTAAGACTGCTGAAGCCGGCAGAGAATAACTGTGACTAAGCGAGCACATTCACCTGGACTCAAATCTCTTATGAGCTGTGTCATTTGCGGAAAATCATTTAATCTCTTTGTCCCTTAGTGTGTTGATTCATAATGTTGAAATGTGACTTGAAACAAGAATAATACTTCTATCTTAAGAGTGGTTCTGCAAGTGAGATGCCACGTGCCAGCATAAGAGACCAGTCATACCAGTAGAAAGAGAGTTCATGTCCTGCTAAAGATCTTCCTGGCCAGAAGTGGGGTGTGAGTAGGCAGGCTCTAAGCATGAAGTTGACATCAATGCTAGAATGTTCTCTTCGCCATGAGAGAAGGCATAGTGCTAGGACAAAGGCTTGTATGTTAGCTTGGGCCCTGGTTATGCTAGTGGGGCTGGAACTAGAAGAAAAGAACACAGGAAGTACAGGGGATTCTTGGGGACCAAGGTTTACATCATGGGAGACGGACTGAGATCATCCAAGGTCCATGAGCTCAGACAGGGTCAAGGAAGTTTGGTATGATGAGCCAGAGGGTTGAGATACTCTGTCCATTCTCCATGTTTGATCATTTTGAGAATTGGGGTCCTATGAAAACACCAGACTCTCTCATCTCTGCTAAGGGAATCCCACATCACTTGAGTCAGAGCTCTGAAGGCAAAGTAGTACATTCTGGAAGCAAAGGGAGGTGGACAACATCATCAATCAGAGGGAGAGACACCCTCCCCCCATGTGGGAAGTCAACACCTCAAGGACAGAAATCATCCATCATTCCTTCTTCCCTAGAGATTGTCCCTTCAGGACTTAGATATGGACATTATGGATAGTGTTCACCTGAAGCCAAAAGTGGGATGTTTCTGCTGCTAAGTCACTTCAGTCATGTCTGACTCTGTGCGACCCCAGAGACGACAGCCCACCAGGCTCCCTCGTCCCTGGGATTCTCCAGGCAAGAACACTGGAATGGTTTGTCACTTCCTTCTCCAATGCATGAAAGTGAAAAGTGAAAGTGAAGTCGCTCAGTCGTGTCCGACTCCTAGCGACCCCATGGACTGCAGCTTACCATGCTCCTCCATCCATGGGATTTTCCAGGCAAGAGTACTGGAGTGGGGTGCCATTGCCTTCTCCAGTGTTTCTAGTGAGGGCCTTTACCTGAAAATCATGCTGTGTTCAGTCAATAAATCAATTCTGTTACCATCCTTCAGTTGTAGAATATTCTTCAGAAAAGCACAACAAAATTAAAATAGTAAAAACCAATCACAATAAAATCTTTCTTCTCAAAGAGGTGTGATGCTGGGCTCCTTTCTCATCTTTCTAGATGTCTGAAAATATTCCCATTGGTTGATCGTTTAGGCAGAACTCAAACAACTATTGTTTTATTTTTTAATTTTTTGAGGTATCCTTGACATACAACATTATACTGGCTTCAGGTGTATGATATAATAATTTAAGATTTGTACATATTGCACAATGATCACCACCAAAATAAGTATACCTAGCATCGGTCATCATACGTAGTTGCAGAATTTTTTTCTTGTGATGAGAACTTTTAATATCTCTTGGTAGCTTTCCAATATGAAACATAGTATTATTAACTACAGTCACCATGCTGCACATTATATTCCCATGACTCATTTATTTTATAACTAGGACTGTTTTCAAATAACTGTTTTGATAAACATGACTTTAAAAATTAGTTGACTAACCTTTATACTAAACTTGCCTTCTTCACTATGACCTAGGTCAAGCAAAATTATTTGCCTTCTCCAGCTTCCAATACAAAGATGGTGCTATGCGATTTCTACTTTATTCCCCAGGAATGTTAAACTGCTATATTTCCGTCATTTTCCCTACATTCTACTCTATTATTTATGAGATGGTTGTTTGTTGAGTCGGATAAGTCCGAATTTCTGGGAAATTCAGGTCTTCCCAATCACTCTGTTCATAGAAGCTAAAACCTGCTGATAGCTTCCTAGCTGTTTTATTAGGGGATAAAAAGTCATGGAAACATATTGAGAAAAACTAGGAACTACCGTAAATGTCCGAAGATTGAAGTGAGTTGGGTTTCAGTTCAGTTCAGTCACTCAGTCGTGTCCGACTCTTTGTGACCCCATGAATCACAGCACGCCAGGCCTCCCTGTCCATCACCAACTCCCGGAGTTCACTCAGACTCACGTCCATCGAGCCAGTGATGCCATCTAGCCATCTTATCCTGTCGTCCCCTTCTCCTCCTGCCCCCAATCCCTCCCAGCATCAGAGTCTTTTCCAATGAGTCAACTCTTTGCATGAGGTGGCCAAAGTACTGGAGTTTCAGCTTTAGCATCATTCCCTCCAAAGAAATCCCAGGACTGATCTCCTTTAGAATGGACTGGCTGGATTTCCTTGTACTCCAAGGGACTCTCAAGAGTCTTCTCCAACACCACAGTTCAAAAGCATCAATTCTTCGGCGCTCAGCTTTCTTCACAGTCCAACTCTCACATCCATACATGACCACAGGAAAAACCATAGCCTTGACTAGATGGGCCTTTGTTGGCAAAGTAACGTCTCTGCTTTTCAATATGCTGTCTAGGTTGGTCATAGCTTCTCTTCCAAGGAGTCAGCGTCTTTTAATTTCATGGCTGCAGCCACCATCTGCAGTGATTTTGGAGCCCCCCTAAATAAAGTCTGACACTGTTTCCACTGTTTCCCCATCTATTTCCCATGAAGTGATGGGACCAGATGCCATGATTTTCACTAAATATTCTAGGGGACCTGAACTGAGAGAAACCAACTAACAAGAGGTGGAGGGGAGCTGGGAGAAGAGATCAGGAGGAAGGCATAGAACAGTCTTGAGAGTGAGGTGGGCTAATGACCTGTGACAGAGGGGAAGCCATCTGGGTGTGTTCACCACACCATTGCTATGGTCTGGGAGGAGCAGGCTTTGGTATGCAAACATAGAAGAAGTCTTTAAAGTGGTCATTCTCCATTGTTTGAGAATTCCTCCAACAATAAACGGATACGGTACTTTACTGTTTATGAAGCTTTTGGCAGATGCTGAGTCATCTGTGATGGGATGATGCTGGGAATTATGGTAACAAAGATTCTGAAGATTTGCAGTTCTTGTTTCAAATACTAGTTCAACCATTCCTTCTCCTCATGGGACCTGGCTGTGAATGCAGTAGAAATAAAGATTTCCCCTCTCCCATAGGAAAACATTTAGAAATTCACGCAACCTGGGTAGGGAGGGACAGAGTGACACAGCAGAACTGGGCCATAGGCTCCATCTCTGAGGCTTGTGCTCCCTCCACACGGTCTGATGGTAGGTAGACTGAGGATGCCTGCTTCCTTTTGCTGTCGTGAAAGCCGTGGGTGGCTGAGCACCTTGCCTGGCATCTGGTATTAGCACTGCTGACTTTAAGCACACATGCCTGGCTCCTGCACTGATCCAGGTGGGCTTAGACACTCTTCCTATTAAAGATCTTAACCGACCGTGAACTTATCTGCTCTCCACGTCCCTGCTGGCCCCCACCCATGTCTGGCTACTTGCTATTCTTGTGTTTGTCTTAGCTTCCAACATGATTTTCTGGGCTTTTATGCCAGGTCTCTCCTGCTTCTCAGTTTACCCCACCCTTGGGATTCTCTGGCAGCCCTTGCCTAAAACCTGGGAGGGTAAACTTAGCAGATGCCCCATAGTCCAATGAATGGATAAGGGAGTGAGTCTCATTGAGCCCTCAAAGCCTGAACGCTGAAGGCCAGCTGCCTGCCGTAAGTCCCGCTCTGAAGCTTGGGGCTATGTGACTCAACTTCTGTGAGTCAGTTTACTCATCAGTACGTGGGAATAATAATAATACTTTTCACCATATTGTGATTTATGGTATTAGCACCATGCCAGACATATGTGCTAGTCTATTTTTTGTTGTTGTTAAACTTTTTATTTTGTATTGGAATACAGCAGATGAGCAATGTTGTGAAGGTTCAGGTGGAATGCACAGGGCCTCAGCCATACATATACATCTATCCGTTCTCCTCCAAACTCCTCTCCTGTCCAGCTGCCACATGACATTGAGCAGAGTTCCCTGTGCCATACAGTAGATCCTTGTTGGTTATCCATTTTAGATATAGCCGTGTGTATACATCGATCCCCAATTCCCTAACTATCCCTTCCTCCTAACCTTTCCGCTGGCAACCAGAAGTTTGTTCTCCAAGTCTGTGAGTCTGTTTCTCTTTTGTAAATAAGTTCATTTGTATTGTTTCTTTTTAGATTCCACAAATAAGCAATGTCATATGATATTTCTCCTTCTCTGTCTGAATGTTAGTCTATTATTATCAATGCCATATTCTTCATGACACTATCATTTTTCCTGCTTAAACCACAAAAATTAAGGTCTTGCAGGTGGCACATGGCCCAGGATCCATCTTTATTTTCCTGGTCAGCCATATGTTCCCAGAAAAAAACCACTTGTCTGAGGAACATTCATATCTATATCTATTTGAATTTCCCCAGACAAGAACCTACAGGTACTTACTGAGCTGCAAACACTTCTGCTGAGATCAGTGTAAATTTAGCCACATTGATTCCTTGGTGAATCTATAATTGCTGTCTGGAAGATAGATCTCCATCACATAAACCCAGTTCTGAAAGGCAAGTCTACACATAGTGTGCACAACTCCTTTGTTACTGCCTGGGATGCTCACGAAAGCTTCTTTTCCTGTCACTGCCAATGGGACGTGGCCAGAATGCTTGCTCGCTGGGGGACAAAAATTACTAGCAGTTCGTCACACAGAATACTACAGTATAACTTGGTGTTGTCCTTTCCTCTCATTTGCAGCATAAGATGCTTTCAAATGGAAACATTACAACCTGCAAGAAGATAAAAATTCAATAAACAAAAAATTACAATTTTCATCATCTTGAAGGGCAGCCAGGGAACAAGACTAAATAACTGCCTTCGTCTCATTTTCAGAGGGAAACTGAAAAACCGAGGGCAAGCAAGTCTGAACTTTTTCACAAAAGAGAAAAGGCATTTTTGAGAAAGGAAGGTAAAGAAGTTCTTTTTGAAGCTAAGCTATAGATTCAAAAGGGCAGATATCTGAGTGAGCATAAGAAGTGTTCTCGCCAAGATGGAATCCCTAAGCTTTTATTTTTTTTCAGTGTGGTTATACCCTGAATAGTAGGAATTACAACAAACGAAAAGATCTTACACTTTGTCAATCAGATTAAATGGGGATATTTCATATGAGAAGAGAGGAGTGTCTTTTGATATCCAAGGGCAAGAGTGCAGTACTAGAGTTTACAGTGAGGCTTGACAGTTTCTTTGTATCTTTCTTATTTCTCTCCTTCTCTATGGACCAGTTTTCTTCACTTCCAAGCCCACATAATTAAAAAACAAAAAGTGGCCCACATTTCCTGTATTTTACTAGTTGGCATTAGCCAAACAGACATGACTCCTTCTTCAACTCTAAATTTCAGTTTTTAGAGACAAGCTTCTGATTAGCTGCTTGGGTCATTGGCCTAATCACCTGGTAGACAGAGCAGGGTTAACGGTCATGGTCACATTGTGGAAAACACGTGCCAGGAATTCGTTCTTGTGAGCTAGGGAGGGGTGGGGGAGGGCAGTTAAAGTACGTCACTCTGCGCTGGGAAGATGTCTCAGCCATCTACCATAAACCCAGTGGAAAGAGAAGACATTGGAGTAGGAGCATGGTTCAATTTTTTGTTATGGTTGTTAAATCAAGCAATTTAGACAGTTAGGTTGATGAGGCCAAGAAGAGTATTTATTTGTATCTGTAACTTTAAAAAAATTTTATTTGGAGGATAATTGCTTCACAATGTTGTGTTGATTTCTGTCATAAAACAATGTGGATCAGCCATATGAAAGAAAAGAAAGTGAAATCGCTCAGTCATGCCGGACTCTTTGTGACCCCATGGACAGTAGCCTGCACCAAGCTCCTTCCTCCATGGGATTTTCAAGGCAAGAGTACTGGAGTGGGTTGCCATTTCCTTCTCCAGGGAATCTTCCCAACCCAGGGATCGAACCCAGGTCTCTCGCATTATAGACAGACACTGTACCGTCTGAGCCACCTTGCCTCCCTCTTGACCCTCCCTCCCAATAAATTTATATTTGGAAAATGCTAAGGCATGTAACAGCTGTGTCAGAGCCTATATGTAAGATGAGCTTTAGCCAGTATACCTAAGTTGTTGTACCAACATACGTTTACCTACAGCAAACCATAGATGTGTATAAGAGACAGCTCCCACCCCCGCCATTCCACCCCTCTAGGCCATCACAGGGTACTGGGCTGAGCTTGCTGTGTTGCTCAGCAGCTTCCCACTGGCTAGCTGTTTTACACATGGTAGAGTGTATACGTCAGAGTTACTCTTTGAATTTGCCCTACCCTCGTTCCTCTCCTGTGTCTGCAAGTCTGTTATCTCTGTCTGTGCCTCTGCAAATAGTTCCTACCCTGCAAATAGTTTCATCAGTATCATTTTTCTAGATTCCACAAATATTTGTTAATATTATGGTGTTTGTTCTTCTCTTTCTGACTTACTTTACTGTATGTGACAGACTCTAGGTTCATCCTGTATTTGCAACTTCTTATCTTGACATTTTCATTTATTTTATTCTAACATGAGAAAAATTATTCTCAGGTAGGTTTTCTAGTTTTTGATATTCAGATCTCCAGGTCACCTAGAAAACTGACTTAGTTGTATAAAGAAAGTATACAGGAAAGCACAGTATGTGAGGTTAAAATCTCCATAGTCACTATTCCTATATTTTTGAAGTCTTCTGACAGAGATCTCCCTTCCTCACTCAATCTTCTGAGTATCACTTATTTAAAAGTCAGTGACAAAATTTTATCAAACCTCATCATTGACCGTGGGTTGCTCTAACTCTGCTCTCTTGCCCTCGGAAGTTGAGATGAACAACAGAATAAGCAATCTTAGGGTCTGATGCAAATGCTTTTTTATAAGTCCCAGTCACTACTAAGCTACATCATTCCCTTTCTTCAGGGCTCATTTGGGGTTTCCTTGTAATTTTCATTGGGTAAAGATAGCATATTGAAAAGCAGAGACATTACTTTGCCAACAAAGGTCCGTCTAGTCAGGGCTATGGTTTTTCCTGTGGTCATGTATGGATGTGAGAGTTGGACTGTGAAGAAAGCTGAGCGCCGAAGAATTGATGCTTTTGAACTGTGGTGTTGGAGAAGACTCTTGAGAATCCCTTGGACTGCAAGGAGATCCAGCCAGTCCATTCTAAAGGAGATCAGCCCTGGGATTTCTTTGGAAGGAATGATGCTAAAGCTGAAACTCCAGTACTTTGGCCACCTCATGCGAAAAGTTGACTCATTGACAAAGACTCTGATGCTGGGAGGGATTGGGGGCAGGAGGAAGAAGAGATGACAGAGGGTCAGATGGCTGGATGGCATCACCGACTTGATGGACATGAGTTTGAGTGAACTCTGGGAGATGTTGATGGACACGGAGGCCTGGCGTGCTGTGACTCATGGGGTCACACAGAGTCTGATACGACTGAGCGACTGAACTGAGCGACTGAAAGATGCTTCTGCTTCCCAGGTGGTGCTAGTGGTAAGGAAGCTGCCTGCCAATGCAGGAGATGTATGAGATGCAGGTTTGATCCCTGGGTTGGGAAGATTCCCTGGAGGATAGCACAGTAACCCACTCCAGTATTCTTACCTGGAAAATCCCTTGGACAGAGAAGCCTGGCGGCCTATGGCCCATAGTGTAGCAGAGAGTCTGACACTACTGAAGTGACTTAGCTCAAACATACAAAGTGACTCAGCCCCTTCTAACCTGCCCCCCCCCCACTGTTTATGAGAATATAACTTGAATCATTGAGGAACTAAAATGCCTCTTAATGAAAGTGAAAGAGGAGAGTGAAAAAGTTGGCTTAAAGTTCAACATTCAGAAAACGAAGATCATGGCATCCTGTCCCATCACTTCATGGGAAATAGATGGGGAAACAGTGGAAACAGTGTCAGACTTTATTTTTCTGGGCTCCAAAATCACTGCAGATGGTGACTGTAGCCATGAAATTAAAAGACGCTTACTCCTTGGAAGAAAAGTTATGACCAACCTAGATAGTATATTCAAAAACGGGAGAAATATCAATAACCTCAGATATGCAGATGACACCACCCTTATGGCAGAAAGTGAAGCGGAGCTAAAAAGCCTCTTGATGAAAGTGAAAGAGGAGAGTGAAAAAGTTGGCTTAAAGTTCAACATTCAGAAAACGAAGATCATGGCATCCTGTCCCATCACTTCATGGGAAATAGATGGGGAAACAGTGGAAACAGTGTCAGACTTTATTTTTCTGGGCTCCAAAATCACTGCAGATGGTGACTGTAGCCATGAAATTAAAAGACGCTTACTCCTTGGAAGAAAAGTTATGACCAACCTAGATAGTATATTCAAAAGCAGAGACATTACTTTGCCAACAAAGGTCCGTCTAGTCAAGGCTATGGTTTTTCCTGTGGTCATGTATGGATGTGAGAGTTGGACTGTGAAGAAGGCTGAGCGCTGAAGAATTGATGCTTTTGAATTGTGGTGTTGGAGAAGACTCTTGAGAGTCCCTTGGACTGCAAGGAGATCCAACCAGTCCATTCTGAAGGAGATCAGCCCTGGCATTTCTTTGGAAGGAATGATGCTAAAGGTGAAACTCCAGTACTTTGGCCACCTCATGCGAAGAGTTGACTCATTGGAAAAGACTCTGATGCTGGGAGGGATTGGGGGCAGGAGGAGAAGGGGACAACAGAGGATGAGATGGCTGGATGGCATCACTGACTTGATGGACATGAGTCTGTGGACAGTTTTATCTGTCGCTGAAATTTATGCAGTATGTTTGGGTGGCTTCTTTTGCTCAAAATTATCCAAGGCTTATCCATGTTGTTCATGCATTTGATGAGTAAAGTTTATTAATTTTCAGTTCTGTATAAGGTTGCTTGTATGAAGATGACACAATGTATTTATACATTCAAATGCTGATGGCCTTTTGTGTTGTTGCCATTGTGAGATTATTACAAGTCACGTTCCCACAAGGGCTTTTGCAAGTGTCCTTCTGTGAATATACATATAAATTTATATTTGGAAAATGCTAAGGCATGTAACAGCTGTGTCAGAGCCTATATGTAAGATGAGCTTTAGCCAGTATACCTAAGTTGTTGTACCAACATACGTTTACCTACAGCAAACCATGAAAGTTGCAATAGCTCTCCATGACTCCAACAAATGCCATTATTGGTACTTAAAGCTTTGTCAATTCTGGTATTTGATACTGGATTTTATTTGCATGTCTTTGATGATTGATGAGATGAGAACATTTAAAAATGTTAACTATGATGTGCCAGCTCAGGGATTTTATCCAGTTTTCTATTGGGTTCTCTTTCTATTGCTGGTTGTCCAAATAGCTCTTAATAAGCCATTGTCAGCTATAAGCTTTGCTAGATGACTTTTTATAAGGTGGTCCTGTACTTATTAACCTGTTTACTCAATAAATTGTACCACTTGTTCCCTAACCTACCCTATTCCATATTGATGACTTTGAGGGATGTTGTACATTTGTCCTTCCTGTTCCATTCTCCACCCTCTTCCACCCTCCTCTTGTTTGGGAAAGCCCTCTTCATAAATGTTTTGTCAGATATGTACATACTGTGACTTGACTTCTGACTCTCTTAATGGCATCTCTTGATGTGTGTGTGCTCAGCTGCTAAGTTGTATCCAACTCTTTGCAGCCCCATAGACTGTAGCCTGCCAGGCTTCTCTGTCCATAGGATTCTCCAGGCAACAATTCTGAAGTGGCTTGCCATTTCCACCTCCAGGGGATCTTCCTGACCCAGGGATTGAATCTGCATCTCTGTCATTGGCAGGCAGATTCTTAACCATTGAGCCACTTGGGGAGCCCTATCTCTTCATGAATATAGTGCTTAATTTTAATATAGTCCAATTTATCATAGTTTTATTTCTATTATTTTTCTGTATCCTGTTTAAGAAACCTTTCCTACCCCAAGATCATGAAGATATTTTCTTTTCTGTTTTACTTTTCACATTTAGATTTATAATCCACTTGCATATGACATGAGTTGGGAATAAAGATTTTTTTGTGGTTATCTAACTGATTGATTATCGATAGAAAACATCATTTCTCCTTTGCTCTTAAGTCACCTTTGTCAAAGATTAAGTGATAATCTATGTGCAGATCTATTTATGAGCTTTTGTTCTGGTTCATTTTTTTTCTTCTTCTTGGTACCAGTAAGTACCACAGTATCCTAAACTTTCAGTTCAGTTCAGTCGCTCAGTCGTGTCCGACTCTTCACTGTTTCTTTGGAATTTTCCTTTTTCTCATAAAACATGATCCTAAACTTTATCACATTACAAAATTCTTGATAGCAAGTAGTATACTTTCTCACATTTTGTTCTTCCTGTTTAATTTCCAAAAGAATGGAGATAACAGTTCTTTGGTTATCAAAGTCTAGCTTAATTCCATTGTCCTCAGAGAACATACTATGAATGATTTAACTTCTTTTGGATTTTTTTATGATCTAACAGGAGTCAGAATTGGTAAATATTTGTACTTAAAGGGAATGTTTACTCCTGTACTGTTATTTTTATTTTTACCATGTTGTGTATGTATCAATTAGATCAAGTTTGAAAAAAGCTTTTATTTTTTATGTTTTATTTTATCTTTTTTGTTCTATTTATCTATTCCTTTTTTTTTTAAAATTTGATAATCAAATACCTAGTTCCTTAGGGAAATGGGTGATACCTTTGACTTGTCAAAGGATTCACATAGATGTGAGGCTTCCCAGGTGGCTCATTGGTAAATAATCTGCCTGCCAAGCAGGAGACTTGGGTTTGATTCCTGGGTGGGGAAACTCCCATGGGGAAGGAAATGACAACCCACACCAGTATTCTTTCCTGGGAAATGCCATGGACAGAGGAGCCTGCTAGGCTACAGGCCGTGGGATCGCAAAGAGTCGGACATGACTGAGCAACTGAATACTCATGTATCAAGAAATACCATTAAGAGAGTTAGAAGCCAAGCCACAGCATGTACATATCTAATGAAATATTTGTGAAATAGACTTTCCCAAACAAGAGGAGGGTGAAAGAGGGAGGAGAATGGAGCAGGAAGGACAAATGTATAACATCCCTCAAAGTCATCAATATAAAACAGGGTAGGACAATGTGGTTTTTAAGAATAAGACATTACTAACTTTTAGTATATGACAGGCTACACCAAGCGGAGTCTGAAAAGAAATGATTGCCCTGTAGATGCTGGTAAGCCTCAACCCCCCAATATTTCAGGGTCCCCTTCTCAGTTTACAGGCCAGAAAGGCTGCAAATCCTCAGAAAAGCTGGTCAGATCTGAGAGGATAGGGGCTTAGCCAAACAGGTGAGTCACAAGGTGGTATAAAAGTCTTGGACAGTTTCTATGTACTGAAGAGAGTTTGAAAGCATTAAGAAATGTCGCTGGACAAATAGATAGCCAATGGGAACTTGCTGTATGACTCAGAGAACTCAAACAGGGGCTCTGTGACAGTCTAGAAGGGTGGGATGGGGAGGGAGATGAGAGGGAGGTTTGGCAGGGAGGGGACATGGGTATGTGTATCTATGGCTGATTCTTGTGGATGTATGACAGAAAACCACAAAATTCTGTAAAGCAATTATCCTTCAATTAAAAAAACAAAAAACAAAAAAGAAATGTCACTGTAACTAAAGGAGTCTTGAATGTCAAAGCAAGGGTCAGCTCTTCAGTGATATGCATGACTTGTTAATGAAAGACATCATAAAGGATGCTGTGATGCTCATTCTAGAATGAGTATTTCTTCTACAATTCTCCAAACTAAGGCACAATATCACAACATAGTGGGTTGGCCAAAAAATTCATTTTGGTTTTTATGGAAAACCAGAACACATTTTTTGGCCAACCCAATAGTGCTCCAGGAAAAACAGGTAGTAGACATCTCAAATTGAGACTAAGATTTTATCACCCCAGCAGATGTGTGTGTGTGTATACACAATTTAAGGAGAACAACTTTGTGGGGGGAAAGTTTAATATATACAACTTATTGTCTAAAATTCTTCTATATATATGTACATCAACTGGGAATGTGTATATGTAAATATATATATATGTATGTTTGTATATGCATACCTATGTTTTTCCCCAAAAGTCACTTTCCCTACATTATGAAGCTTCTGTCAACAAAATTGATTAAAGCTAGACAATTCTATCCTGTCTCTTTTATTAAGAGAAAGACTATTTCAAACACAAAATCAAATAATTGTATGGTTTTCTATAGTTTGTATGTAGCTTTTAGAGGTATCATTCTCTTGAATAAGAGTGAAGAGGCAATAGATTGATTGCCAAAAGACCAAGAACTATCAAGGACTAAGTGCAGACTCTCCCAAACTCATGTCATAGGGACATCCATTGGAGAAGGAAATGGCAACCCACTCCAGTGTTCTTGCCTGGAGAATCCCAGGGACAGGGGAGCCTGGTGGGCTGCCGTCTCTGGGGTTGCACAGAGTCAGACATGACTGAAGTGACTTAGCAGCAGCAGCAGGGACATCCCATCTCCAGGTGGACTCCAGCAAGGAATTTCTCCCTCTGGTGCTGGCTGTCCAAATACCCCTTAGTAAGTCCTTATCCATTAGAAGCTTTGCTAGATTGCTTTTCATAACATGGTCCGATATTTATTAACCTGTTTATTCAATGAATAGTACCCCTTGCTCCTTTGGGCTTCCCTGGTGATGCTAGTGGTAAAGAACCTGCCTGTCAATGCAGGAGACTTGAAGAGACATGGGTTCAATCCCTGGATCAGGAAGATTCCCTGGAGAAGGACATGGCAACCTGTTCCAGTATTCTTGCCTAGAGAATCCCATGGACAGAAGAGCCTACAGTCCATAGGCTGGCAAAAAGTCACACAAGACTGAAATAACTTAGCACACACGCATGAATGCACCCACCCCATGCTCCCTTACCTATCCTATTCTATATTGAAGACTTTGAGGAATGTTGTACATTTGTCCTTTCATTTTTTTTCTCCACCTGTCTCCACCCTCCTCTGAGGTCCAGATGCTGACCTGTATAGACTGCATCAGTGTCTTCACGTGGCTAATGAACCAGCTACGTAAACCAGATTAGGGGTTCCCTCCCTTTCAGCTCTCCAAAACTGCACATTAGCGAGAAAAATAAATGTAGTTTTTGTAACCACTAACATTTGGAGTGGTTTATTATTCTCTATAGGTAACCGTAGCACTTTCCTACTTGCTACGCCTACACTCTGGTCTCCTCAATTCTCATATGTTTACCTTTGATATAAACTGAGAATACATCTTGGCTGCGGGTCCTGACCTATGAAACCATGTAAAGCTTCAGGCTAAATAATCCTGGGGAACCCAGCTCTGGTCTTCCCAGGGTCAGATATGAGGATAAAACAAGAGCAAAAGATGTCGGCCAGGAGATCCAGGATGAAGCAGATCCAAGCTTGAGGACCAGGGCAAGAGTAGCAGCTCAGATCTAGGATGGTTTGTAGGTTCGTTTGGTGTGTATTCAGAACATGTATGATGTTGAGTGCAGCTGCTTAAAGGGGTTGGGCAGGGCAGTCAGGAGCAAGGTGTGAGACTGAGTTGGCAGGGGTGTGTTTGTGCTGACCTCAAGCCATGGCCTGATTCTGAAGTATGGAGCAAATTCTCCAACATAATTTTCTTATCTTGACCTACATTTGTGCTCCAACAGCTGTTTAAAAATCTGCCAGTCTCCAAAATAAACGATGTTGTTAATGGAAACTGCAGCTATTCCGATTCCTCAACAGAATCAAAGTTGTGCCTTTAAAAGCAATGCACATCCCTTACTGTCAGCCTATTTGCTTAAAATCTTAATCACAGTTCTTTACGGTGGACAGCAAATGGCACATGTGACCTGTTGACTGATATTAACCTTGTGTTTTATGTCATCACCATAAAATACTTTGCTGAATACTGGTGGCAAATGAAAGGCAGACACAGTGTTTATCAGCCACTACATATGAATCATGACTAAAAACAACAAGTATGAATATAATAGAAATTATCTATAGAATTAAATTGTGGGAAAAGAGTTCATCTTCCTTTGACAATTTTATACTGCCTGCCAGCATATGGTCCCTTAACTACCCTATATGTTTGGGGAACAATACCTTGAAGTGTCATTAAAAAAGCTGATGTCTTAAGTGATGAATAACTCCAAAAATATATTAAAAAGATAAAGGGAGAAGAACAGAAGAAAGTTAATGATCCTTGTAATTTGACAGTCAGGCACAATGTTGGCTTCTAACTTTCCACTGAAAGCTTTGTTCCTCTGATAGAAATTTGGCTGTTTTGAAGATGATGGACAATAAGAAGCATGAGTCAGTGTCAACAAGCATGACCTCTATGCCACATAGTCAAGAGTGAGAAAAGGACACAAAGGAAAGGAAAGAGAGAAAACTGAAACAGACATGGGACTTCCCTGGTGGTCCAGTGGTTAAGAATCCACCTTACAATGCAGGGGCATGGGTTTGATCCCTGATTGAGGAACTAAGATCTTACATAAGTAAGTAAGTGAAAGTTGCTCAGTAGTGTCTGACTCTTTGCGACCCCATGGACTGTAGCCTGCCAGGCTTCTCTGTCCAGGGAATTCTCCAGACAAGAATACTGGAGTGGATAGCCACTCCCTTTTCTAGGAGATCTTCCCAACTCAGGGATTGAACCCAGGTCTCCTGCATTGCAGGCAGAGTCTTTACCATCTGAGCTGCCAGGGAAGCTGAAGACCCTACATGCTGCAGAGCAGTTAAGCCCATAAATAGCAACTAGAGAGTCCGACTGACAGAACTAAAACCCAGCACAGCCAAAGGAAGGAAGAACGAAGAGAAGGAAATGACAAGAGAAAGCAAGAGAGCAGCTGGATCCTACCCTTTGAGATATGCATTCTGAAGGCCTGGAAAATGGTATCAGTGTTTTCACCCAGTCATGGGTTTGAATCTGATCTTACCTTTTACCCATTAAATAACCTTGGAAAAGTCACTTTTAACCCTGTGGCCTGAGCTCTGTACCTGCCGAGCAGGACTAATGGCATCTTGCAAGGTTGATAATAGGAGAGATGCACACAGAGCAGTGCCCGACCTCAAATGTGGGTTGAATAAATGTTGGCTTCTTTCTTCTCTTTCCCTGTGTTTGTTTTCTCTAAACTTCTTCCTGAAGAGGGGAAAAACAAATGAAGCAAGATGACCAGTGTTTTTAGCAGAGGTTCTTGAAAGAACATATTGCCCAGATCTCTCTGGTTGCACAAAGTTGCCATGGAAACTTTGTGCTACTAGAGATCTGGGAATATCTTTTCTTCTGAGAAGAATGTGAGGAAGTCTCTGGAAGGGAGGGTGGATCATCTTTTCAGTGGCCTCAGGAGCCACTGATTTGATCCATCAAGTTAAGATGACTTGGTTTCTCAAACAGCTCAGAGATTTGCCTAATTTCTGTTTCACACTGGGACATGTCAATTCAGCTTAAGAGTGTAGACAAAGATTTTTCTGCTCCCATGTATTGTACAGAGTTCCTAAGTCTCATAGTTCAGTATTGAAATATAGTTCACTAGGGACTAATGTTTCTAATCAGCCAATTTCTCAGCTGCTTCTCTTTGATTGCAAAGTCTGGATATCAAGGTGATTGTTAATGAGGCTCTCTGTGGTAGAGATTCAATCTTTCTTCAGGTGTAGAGGCTGTATTTCATCCTGAAATTTGGAAGAGCCGGAGGATTTTAAATCTTGCGGAGAGTTCTTTTCCATCGTTAGCGACCTACTTGGCCTGAGGGTGGAGAGACTTCCTGCAGCCCTATGACTCCAAGGTTCTAATCTGGAGCTCCCCATGTCAAGTACAGCATCCCTCAACCCATGGTCACAACTCACCTTTGCGTTGCTCTCTCCCCAACTGAGCTGTAAGCTTTTTGAGGGTCAACAACATGATTTGTTTTCAATAATTATCCCCTTTCATATATGATGAGTGATGGTAAATTTTTATTGTTGTTCAGTTGTAAGATGTGTCCAACTCTTTGCGATCCCATAAACCACAGCACTCCAGGCTTCCCTGTCTTTTACTATATCCTGGAGTTTGCTCAAAGTCATGTCCATTGAGTCAATGAGGCTATCTAATCATCTCGTCCTCTGCCACCCCCTTCTCCTTTTGCCTTCAATCTTTTCCAGCATCTCCATGAGTCAGCTTTTTGCATCAGTTGGCCAAATTATCGGAGCTTCAGCATCCATTCTTCCAGTGAATATACAGGATTGATTTCCTTTAGGACAGACTGGTTTGATCTCCTTGCAGTCTAAGGGATTCTCAAGAGCCTTCTCCAACACCACAATTTGAAAGCATCAATTCTTCGGCTCTCAGCTTTATTTATGGTTCAATTTTCACATCCCTACAAGACTACCGAAAAAACCGTAACTTAGACTATTCAGACCTTTGTTGGCAAAATGATGTCTCTGCTTTTAATACATTGTCTGGTTTTGTCATAGCTCTCCTTCAAGAGCAAACATCTTTTAAAAACATGTAAGGGAATAACATTAAGGTGCCATTTTATTTATACTGATCTTCTCCATCTTCACGAGAATCTATAACCTGTGGAAATTAGACTTGTGAATAAAACAAGAGTAGCTTGTACCAAAAAGAGAGAAGTGGATTCTTCTCTCCTTTGGAAAGGAAAAAGGGAAGGGGAGCTGATTTTGTTGGTCATTTATTATATTCCAGACAAGGTACTAGGAACTTCAGATGGGTCATTTCATTAAATCCTCCAATAATACTAGAAATATACAGCAGAAAATAGAGATCAGATTGAAAATATAGATTAAAAATAGGTATAAATGGATCTTTCTTTGAGTCTCTGAAACATGATAGTTATTCATTCAGAATGGCCTGATATTACATGGGCTATGTTACCTAAGCTGGACTTGATGTGTGTAGACCTTACATCCCAGGTGTGACTCCAGTCATTGCCAGAAGAGAGCCTTGCTCAATCCACTTCGAGGTGAAAACTGGGTCAGGTTGCTGAAAGTGTACAGGCTTCACACCCTGGTTATTCATGACCTAAAGGACTTTTTCTTTTCTTTACACCCTTCAATCTCCTTACAGCCTAACAGAGAAGGTGGGGATTATATTGGAAAAAGGGTAACATATATATTTTCTCTGTCATGTGAATAGTGACCAAATCTAAGTAAGAAACCAAAAGGAATTCATCTGCAGGAGCTGAGGGAAGTAGTATGCATTAGACATGAAATGCCACAGGCAACATCCATTCTTTTCTTTGCTTCCCTCGGTGTGTATTTTTCAAAGACCAGCACCCCTGAGAACAGGTTGCACTGAATACTTTATGAAAATAGAAAAAAAAAAATCTCATACGATATTGACCAGTTGTCACAGTCAGCTTTTAATGCCGCATATACTTTTACACAGGTGTAATGTTCAGTACTGGGCATAATACGTCTATGTCATTATAAGGCAATGACCCAGAAAGAAATAAGGCTGGCTTTGCAGACTCATGGAGCATTGCAGACACTTACTAAGTCCATGACAAGAAACAAAATAATGAAGAAATGTCAGCTATTCCACAGAGCAACTGGGAAGGTGAAATGAGATAATTTATGTGAAATAACTTGGCTAGGCAATGTAATTTATGCTTTTCCTTTTTTTTTTTTGTTTCTTTTTATTCTCCTTTCAGATTGAGAATTTTGATGGAATTGATAAATCAGTTCTGTTCAAACTGCGGCTTGTGTGGTCTCAGGTTAGAATGCCCAAGATAGCTGGACAAAAAGAGGAAGAATCAATACCATACAGCTTACGGAATGAGATGAATGAAAGCAGTGTGCCTGGATGTTGCTGCCTTCTATAAGTGGAATTGATTCAGTAAGCAACTTTAATTAAAGGAAAAAGGGTTTCTCTCTCTCTTTTTTCCCCACAGAGTTAAAATCAGGGAATCTATTTTCAAGGGAAGAAGGAGAGCATATCAGCGGAAATAGAGAAGAGACTGAACAGAGAAACAAAAATACAGAGAATAATAAATTTGTGTTTTGAGTTTTCCCATACGTGAGAATTGCTCATTTGGAAGGGCCTGATACTGCCAGGGCAGGTGGTGTACGGTGTCCCTGACAAGCACAGTTCTTATATCACAGGCTTGATTTCAACCCTTGCCCACCAAAGGCCCAGAATTTCACACCCAAGGGTCCTCCCAAGGCTCACTCTTCCTGCTCTGTGGTTTTGAGGACGTCTACATGAAAGCACAGACTTTGCCTCCTCTGGCTTTATCACTCCTCCAAGCCACAGGATAGTGGTAGCCATAGCAACACCTTCAGTATTGCTAACCTGGGGTAGCAGACTCTCAGGCAGGAAATGAGAGACAGACACATATTGAGCCAAAAGAATTTGAAGGCAAAAATGACTTCAAACATACCACCTTCTTCAACTCTAAGCCTCAGTAGACGACAAATCCGGAGCAAGGAGGAAGAGAGGCGGAAACCGTGCTTATTGAGCATCTCTTGGGTGCCAGATGCTCTGCTAGGGGCTTGCCTAGATTTTTACTTCACACTTTAAACTTTTTACTTTGTATTGGGGTATAGCTGATTAACAATGCTGTGGTAGTTTCAGGTGACCAGTGAAGGGACTCAGCCATGCATATAGTTCTGAAAATAATCCAGTGAGGACAGTGTGATTATTAACCTCCATGAATTATGCATAAGTAGAAGTAACAGGTTGTTAGGTTACTTGCCCGAGTGTACAAGTTGGGGAAGTGTCAGATGTGAAATTGGTTCACGTTCTTCCCCCACCGTTAAGTTTGGTTAACAACTCGTGAACATTCTGCCTGTGACATTTCAGCTTCATTGACCCCTCACTCGCCCACCCTCGAGTGGTGAGCTCTTCCTCCTGATGTGTTCTTAGGAGCTAGTCTCAAAAACTAAAGTATCATAGCTGTACTGACTCAATCTCCCAGAAGGAATCCAAGACCCCTACTTGGTCCTTCAATAAATATCTAAGGGCATCTTCGTCCCATTACACCAGTTTAAAAAAAATTGGGCCTCCCTGGTGGCTCAGTGGTAAAGAATCTGCCTGCCAATTCAGGAGATGTGGGTTGTATTCCTTGGATCAGGAATATCCCCTGGAATAGGAAATGGCAACCCACTCAGGTATCCTTACCTGGGAAATCCCATGGACAGAGGAGCCTGGTGGGCTGCGGTCCATGGGGTCACAAAGAATTGGATGTGACTTAGTGACTAAACTACAACAATACCCCAAATCACCCCTTATATATGAGCAAGGGAAATAGGAACTCAAGAGATTAAGACAGAAGCTATTAGCCAAGATGCCAGATTTTAATTACTGAGTCAGCATCTGGCTTCAGCTTGGGAAGGGTCCTCTGTGCACTGGGACAGCAGTCTACCACAAGAACCCAAACAAAAACATAAAAGGAAGGGGTGCGGTGAATCTACTTTCTCATCTCCCTCTTTCTTACCAAAATGGTAAATTTCAGTATCTGGAGACCTCTAGACTGAAACTCTGGTCTATGAGATGAGGCTATAGGACATTTTTATCTTCCTCTTTGTGTTGCTCTGTATCCCCTTATGTTTTTATGATCATTATGCATTATTTTTATAATGGTAGAGAAAAGTTATATTTTAAAAGAAGAAAATATTTCTAGTAAAATAAAATACGGTACATGAATAGTGAAATGCTCAGTAAACCAGCTGCATGATTTGCCTCAGTTTAAATGGGCACCAGGAATTGACTGGTATTTCTAATGAGTTGGTCCTGAGATCCTTACCAGCGTTGATCCTTACCAGTCATCAGTGCAATTTCATATGATTTAGTTTCAGGGGCTGTAATGATAAAGGATGACTCTGGAACCTGGTGCATTCAATATCTCTACCCATGGAACCTTATATGGGGCAGCTGAGATTTCTCTACTCATCACTTCCAAAACACCTGTTCTTGTGCAGGACAAAGCCCCGGACTGAAGGTACTTTCTGTTTCTGAGGCCAACTGGGAGATTGTTTCAAACAAATAAGTGACAATGTGGGGCTCCAGTAGAGGAAGAGAAAAATGCGCTCACTATATACTGCTTGCATGCACCGCGGCTCTGCTGCTCTGTGTTCAGAAGTCAAATGCCATGATATTAAGCTCTCTCTATCTGCATGAAACAAGGGGATATGATACCAGTGATGTTTGTCTAAAGCTCCAGCCATTCTGCTTAAAAAACTTCTACTAAACAAAAAATAAGGAGAATGGGAAATCGTTCATGAGAAGCAGTAATGGAATATCATCAAGCATTTAGCTCTGCTTAATATTTGCCTATATATTGTGATTTCAGTCCTGCTCAGTTCAGTCACTCTGTTGTGTCTGACTCTGCTACCCCATGGACTGCAGCATGCCAGGCTTCCCTGTCCATCACCAACTCCTGGAGCTTGCTTGTAGTCATGTCCATCGAATTGGTAATGCCATCCAACCATCTCATCCTCTGTTCATCTCATCCTCATCCTCAACCTTCTCCTCCCACCTTCAGTCTTTCCCAGCATCAGGGTCTTTTCCAGTGAGTCAGTTCTTTGCATCAGGTGGCCAAAGTATTGGAGCTTCAGCTTCAGCATCAGTCCTTCCAATGAATATTCAGGACTGATTTCCTTTAGGATTGACTGGCTGGATCTCTGTGTAGTCCAAAGGACTCAAGTCTCCAACACCACAGTTGAAAAGCATCAGCTCTTCAGTCAGTGCTCACCTTTCTTTATCTTGTCATCTCAGTCCTGCTTGGTGCAGGCAATTATTTCTGATTTTAAAATTCTTTCTCAGTGTTTCACCTCTTCCACTGTCTGTATAAGCCTATGTCATTTTTATCCTGATGTCTGATACTGGGCATGAGTTCATTTAAAAGCTAAAATCATACGCATTGATTTAAAAATGTATTTTAAACCCTCCTTCACCTTCATTGGCTTTGCGTGCTCCTCTGTGACTTGTCTGGCTCCTGGGTTTCTGACTCCTTCCTCACGCCAGCAGGGCTCCGTAGCAGCGCTCCCAGAATGTTCACCGGTAGCACTGGCCTTGTAGAGCTATAGCCTGGAGGTTGCCATGCTGCATCCACCTCCCCTCAATCATTTTCTCTTCTTTGTGTTCACCCATGACTCTTGCTGACTCTCCATACTTGATATGAAGACAAATACATGAGCATTTCCCTAAAGTAAACACTTTCTAGTTAATTTCCTCCCACTTTGGAGTCTGTGGAATCAAAGAATATTAAGAAAGTGTTTCAGTTTAGTTCAGTCACTCAGTTGTGTCTGACTCTCTGTGACCCCATGAATAGCAGCATGCCAGGCCTCCCTGTCCATCACCAACTTTTGGAGTTCACTTAGACTCACATCCATCGAGTCAGTGATGCCATCCAGCCATCTCATCCTCGGTCGTCCCCTTCTTCTCCTGCCCCCAATCCCTATAAAAGCTAAAATCATACGCATTGATTTAAAAATGTATTTTAAACCCTCCTTCACCTTCATTGGCTTTGCGTGCTCCTCCGTGACTTGTCTGGCTCCTGGGTTTCTGACTCCTTCCTCACGCCAGCAGGGCTCCGTAGCAGTGCTCCCAGAATGTTCACCGGTAGCACTGGCCTTGCAGAGCTATAGCCTGGAGGTTGCCATGCTGTGTCCACCTCCCCTCCATCATCTTCTCTTCTTTGTGTTCACCCATGACTCTTGCTGACTCTCCATACTTGATATGAAGACAAATACATGAGCATTTCACTAAAGTAAACATTTTCTAGTTAATTTCCTCCCACTTTGGAGTCTGTGGAATCAAAGAATATTAGGAAAGTGTTTCAGTTTAGTTCAGTCACTCAGTCATGTCTGACTCTTTTGCGACCCCATGAATGGCAGCACGCCAGGCCTCCCTGTCCATCACCAACTTCTGGAGTTCACTTAGACTCACATCCATTGAGTCGGTGATGCCATCCAGCCATCTCATCCTCGGTCGTCCCCTTCTCCTCCTGCCCCCAATCCAGAAGGGTAGGGAAACATAGGGTACAGATAATCAGATCAAAATCCAGCTGCCTGGGTTGCTCTCACACAGTGGGGACTTTGGAGGCAGCACACAGAAAACAATTGGTATATATGCCAGTGACAGATTTCAGAAATATTCTGCTGTCTCTTTGGCCTGCAGGCAAAATAACATCTGATCAGTCAGACATTTACTTCTCAGGGAGCTTGTGTCAGTTATTGGTGTATTGCATCTTAGCTTCTAATTAACCCTTTAGTGTGCTCTGGAAATGGATCTGGGACCAGTTTTGCTTTGCTGGTGAGGACAATGCTAATTTTGATAGTACAGAGCGCTGGAGAGTCATTTCAGGGGAAAGAAAGGAGTTTTGCTCTGTGGTCCCAGTGCACTTGTTGGCAGGCTCCTGCAGAATGTGTGGGGTTCCTCTGGGTCTGACTCCTATCACATCCACAATTTCCCCAGCTGTGGGTGTAGTTTCTTTAGCATCCTGGCCTTGCAGTGCAACAGCAGACAGCAGCACCTGGTGGGCAGCAGTTTCTCTCAGGTGTTTCTCAAGTAGTTTTGAAGGAGAGCCTCTAATGAGCACCTGCCTGTGAACAACTTTCTGGAAAGTTCCAGAGGGTGGAATTCTAGCCAGCTCTTGCATAGGTCACCACAGGACTTGTCTGCCTTTCAGTGAGCTGTGGCTGTGCTTTCCCAACAGAGAGAAGTGGGATCCTTTTATTCTTTGCTCTCTCCCATTTGAAGATAAATGCTTGTCTTTAATTATTTATTTTAATAATTAATTAAATATATTTAAATTATATTATTTATTTGTTTCAGTTATTTATTAAATAATAAAATATTTTTATTGAATTCAAAATTTAAACAAATGGAACAATATTAACATGAATTTAATATCTTCTGCCTTGGGATCAAGACATGGCCATTTCCTTTTGGGAAAAAAATCAGCAGAGATGCATGAGAGAATAGAATCTTAGAACCTCTGAGCCAGAAGGAGATCATCTATTCCAGTAACTCTGTTTTGTAATGAGGAACTGAATGAAATGCTTTGACAAGGGCATGTAGTAGATGAGGTCAAGTCCTCAAAACTTATCATAGAGCCCTTTTGGGAATTCATTTAAATTCCCTGGCTGTTTCTAACATGCAACCAGGAGTAGGAACCATAGGTCTAGATAGAAAATTCAAACCATACAGAAGAGAAGGATATTCAAAGGATTTCCATGTATCTCATTTACTTCCAGTCTAGTCTCTACACCTTTCTGACTTCTTTGTATAATTCATCTTCTCTAGGTCTCACTGATCAGGAGATATCCTCTGGAAAAATGCTCATAGTGATGCATTTGATAATATTTGATGTATACCTAGTCATTTTAAATCATTAGAACTCCAACCCCCAAGCCCCTGGTCACAGTCTGTGGACTCACAAAGTGACACCACTAACTCCCGTCCTCACCTTCACTGTGACTGTTGTTGTTCAGTTGCCCAGTTGTGCCTGATTGTTTGCGACCCCATGGGCTGCAGCACACCAGGCCTCCCTGTCCCTCACCTTCTTCTGGAGTCTGCCCAAGTTCATGTTCATTGCACTGGCGACAACATCCAGCCATCTCATCCTCTGATGCCCTTTTCTTCTTCTCACTGTGATTAACTTTTTCTCCTTGGTTGCCCCAAAGCTCATCCTGGTGCCTCTGATAATTTCGCTGACGTCTCATTCTTGGCTATACCTATGTCTTCTGTTATGGCCTCATGGCTCAAGTGCATTGATATTTTTCTGGCAGATCTTGGTTCGACCCCAGTAGTCTCTACTGAACTGGGGAAACTGTGGATGGTGTTAAGTTTCATTTGGAAATTCATTCCCAAACTCCAAAACTCAGATTTTATTTGATTCCATGCTCACCGCATAAGTGGTCCAGATTTTTGAACTTCAAATTTTACCAAAATTTAAAAGATAGTCTTAGTTTGACATATGGTATCAATATTTGACTGATGAATTCAAGGTATTAAGAAAGAAATGCTAATTAATGTTATCATCTTTTCATAAATAAAAGATATTTGATCTTCAGAGTGTAGAAAGGGTATGATATTGAAATGAAGACTACTTCTTAAAGTTAATAAAATTTACTTTATAAAATGTAATCATATAATTTTTTCCTAATTTCCATGCAGCATATCACAAATGGACTTTGGTCCATAGCTAAGGTTTGGAAGGCAATATTGTAAATTTCTAGGAAACCCTAGAGACTTGGGTTAGAAGATTACTTAGAAAATAATCTCATGTATATCTACACAATAGTGCTTTACAATTCACTCTTTTATGATCCCCAGTCAAGGAACCTCAGTTTAGTTGGGGACTTCCCATGAACAAGAGTGTTCTGTACACTTCCTCCAGTGTTAAAGATGGTCAGACTTTCTCAGTTTATTGGGACATGTTTTAGTTTCAACCTAATTTCCATGCAGCATATCACAAATGGACTTTGGTCCATAGCTAAGGTTTGGAAGGCAATACTGTAAATTTCTAGGAAACCCTAGAGACTTGGGTTAGAAGATTATTTAGAAAATAATCTCATGTATATCTACACAATAGTGCTTTATAATTCACTCTTTTATGATCCCCAGTCAAGGAACCTCAGTTTAGTTGGGGACTTCCCATGAACAAGAGTGTTCTGTACACTTCCTCAGTGTTAAAGATGGTCAGACTTTCTCAGTTTATTGGGACATGTTTTAGTTTCAATCTTTGGTTGTAAGAAAAAGGTCACCTTTATCTTTCCCAAAAGAGGACATTGATTTTAAGTAAACATGTGGACTGAAACTGGTATTGACCTAGAAATCATAAATTCTGTTTATTCCTATACTCTCACTCATGATCTCTGTACATAAAAAAATTATGAGATCAGAAAAAATGTTGAACATGAAAATAAAAAATTATTTACTTGAAATATTTGTTACAGAGAAAGTCCAGCTTTCAGAAGAATCGGACACTGAGTAAAATGTAGAGTGAGATTCTAGAGGAAAAGAAAGCTACACGTAGTCTGATCATTGGTAGGAAAGCACAGGTTTCCTCTTAGAGTAAACCCACATGGAGTGACGCATGCCTATAGATACCAGTATTGTAAGCATTTGAGATAAAGTTGCTTTCATTAGAGCATTGGAAACATACAAGAATAGGGGCTCAAGGCAATGTTTATTTGAGGGAATAGTAGTAAATACAGTATTCTTGTATTTTGAGGTTTATTTCTGAATGCAAAGTTTTTTTTTTTATGATTGTACTAAATAGTAAACATTTTTTTTCTTATGGAAGCAGGGCAAGATGTCAATTTTACCTTTTAATCTTTCAATTATAGATCTCCCTAACTGTGAACTACTTTTGTCCATTTTTCTTCTTTCAGATTTCTGTAAGAAAACTATGATTCACACCATTCACTTCATTGTGTCAAGTCAGGGCTCATTGTTCAGTCTGTTAGCTTATTGCCCTTGGGTGAAGTGCTCATCCTTTGCTCAAATAGCTGTAAATCGTGGACACCATGGGTCACATAAAGTAGAAAGAGAAACCTTTTAATGACTGAAGTGCAGGTACATTCTTTCAGAAGGGAGTGTGGGCATGAAAGTAATACAAACAGCAGGTTTTATTACAGTGGTCTTAGCCCTTGTTGTCAGCCTCAAACTCATTCGGACTTAAATAATCCATGAGATTCATTATATCCTCAAGCAAATAGAAAATTTATTAACCTACTCTGCTAGCCTGTGTGGGCATTTCCCCAGAATCCCAAAGCAGGCAATGGTGAAGGAGATAAGGGCTGGAAATCTAGCTTAGGTATAATCATAGGACAGAAGTAGATTTACTTGACCTTTTATATCACAGAACCTTGTGTTTTAAACTTTTTATTAAGGTATAGTTGGCTTACAATATTGTGTTAGTTTCTGCTTTACAACAAAGTGAATCAGCCATCAGTTCAGTTCAGTCACTCAGTCATGTCTGACTCTTTGCTACTCCGTGGACTGCAGCGTGCCAGGCTTCCCTGTCCATCACCAATTCCTGTAGCTTGCTCAAACATATGTCTATCGAGTTGGTGATGCCATCCAACCATCTCATACTCTGTCATCACTTTCTCCTCTTACCTTCAATCTTTCCCAGCATCAGGGTCTTTTTTAATGAGTCAACCCTTTGCATCAGATGGTCAAAGTATTGGAACTTCAGCTTCAGCATCAGTCCTTACAATGAATAATTCAGGATTGATTTCCTTCAGGATTGACTGGTTTGATCTTGCAGTCCAAGGGACTCTCAAGGATCTTCTCCAACACCACATTTCAAAAGCATCAACCAGCCTTCTTTATGATCCAATTCTCACATCCATACATGACTACTGGAAAAACCATAACTGACTAGACGGACCTTTGTTGACAAAGTAATGTCTCTGTTTTTTAATATGCTGTCTAGGTTGGTCATAGCTTTTCTTCCAAGGAGCAAGTGTCTTTTAATTTCATGGCTGTAGTCACCATCTGCAGTGATTTTGGAGCCCAAGAAAATAAAGTCTGTCACTGTTTCCATTGTTTTCCCATGTATTTTGCATGAAGTGATGGGACCAGATGCCAATATCTTTGTTCTTTGAATGTTGAGTTTTAAGCCAAGTTTTTCACTCTCCTCTTTCACATTCATCAAGAGGCTCTTTAGTTCCTCTTCACTTTCTGCCTTAACGGTGGTGTCATCTGCATATCTGAGGTTATTGATATTTCTCCCGGCAATCTTGATTCCAGCTTGTGCTTCATCCAGCCCAGTGTTTCTCATAATGTACTCTGCATATAAGTTAAATAAGCCTGGTGACAATATGCATACATATATCCTCTTGGACCTCCCTCCCCATCTCCCCCTATCCCACCCATCCAGGTCACCTTTTAATGAATTCTTTTTCCTTAAAGAAATTTTACATAATCTAGGTAGTGATTGGTGTTTCTTGAAATAAATACATGAAGGATCTAGGTAAATGAGATTTTCAAAGTGTATATACATTGAGAAGGATGGGCTAATGATGTGATATCTGTTCACTCATGTCTTAATAGTTGTTGAAAACATATTTTTATGCTTTTCTAATTATCCTAATTAGGATAACATTTGTTTTATGAAGCACCACGGCAAAAGCTCTGCTGTAGAGACACCTTCAGTAAATTCTGAAACTAGTTGCCATAAAGTCTCACCGATGGAATTTGTAATCCCTTTTGTTTTAGAATTTTATGAAGTTCAGAGAAGCAAGCGCTAAAACTTTTTTATGAGTTTTTGTCAGTGTTGAAGAAAGAAAATTGCTGTCACGTTACCAATAATGTAATGAAAGTCATGGCCCAAAAGTGTTGACTGTAATGGAAAAAAAAAAAACGTGTAGTATAGTTACAAAAAATAAAATAAAACCATGAGATTGACAGTGAAGGAAGATGTGTTTCAGCCCCAGCATGTATTTGCATAGATGTGTAAACTTGCATGAAACGTTTATCCTCTTTGTGTTTCCATTTTGCAAACATTGGAAACAGAGATAAACAAAAACTCCTTCATACTGAACACCGTTTATGAAGAATATTCCTATCTTTTCTGAAAAGAGAGAAAAGGAAAAAGTTCATAAAATAGGCAAAGACTGAGAAAATTATTGAATGATAAATTGGAGAATAAAAGATAGAAGCAAAAGGAAAGGGAAAATTAAAAGTAGAAGGAACACAGACTATACATTTGTGACTTTCCCCAGATACCAAGTAAGTATAAAAGCCCAGGGCCAGCAGGAAGGATGGAGATCCAGGCTTCGCACTCATAGGCTTTGTGAGTGCAACCAAATTCCACTGATGCCCCTGAAACCTTGGCCCCTTATTTATAAAATAAAAGTAGTAGTTGAAATGATTTACAAGATACCTTCCTGATTTATGACATATCTTTATATAATTGTAAAAATGGAAGTATTTCATTTTACTCACTTTAAGCTGCCAGATACCAACTGTGCCTGTGCCATATTGATATGCAAATTAACCCAAAATGCTTTCGTGGCATAAATATGCATATGCTTTCGGATACCCTTCAATACCTGCGTGCACTCTCACTCATTAATAAAATATGAAATCTGCAATTTCTGTAATTACTCTGTTTATCTAAGTGAGGAAAGCATTTGCTAAGAACGCACTGCCTGGACCTGAACATCAGGTGAACTCTGTGGGCAGCCCCTTAGCTCATCCTGACCAAAGCTAGAGCCTTGCCCTAGCTGTTCCTGGCTTAAGTAGTAAAGAAAATGCAGTGGAATCACATGGCTTTGGAGACTTTGCCATATGTAGGGTCGCAATTCATGGGGTCGCAAAGAGTCGGACACGACTGAGCGACTGAACTGAGGGTCCCCCTCATTGTTTCTGGTGCCTGGGGCAGGCAAGCAGACTGCATTAGCAGCAAAGCTGAGACAGCACTTCGGCACTCACAGACGAATCTAGCTCAGCCTCCAGCAAACATCTGCCTTGCTGTTTAGTTTTATGGAGGTTACCACCTTCGTGTGGCAATACTGTTGAAATATCTAACAAGGTCCTTATATAGTAACAAGGTGGAATGGAGTGGGAGCTTGTATTAAGGAAAGTGACCAGGTTTAAAGCTCAGTCAATCGCTCAAGTGGAGGGACCTGATCTCTAGGTCTCTGAACCTAACCTCTCTCTTAATCTATAAAGTGGAAATTAGAGTAATAAATGCTCAGTTTGTTTCTAGAATTTTGTACTCTCAAAATCTCCCTAGAGGGCAAAATGGAAGCGGACTTAGACTACATGTTCATTTTCAAATGGTTCAGACAGAACAAACAGCTCAGCAATCCAGTCCCGGTGGGCACTAGGAACGTTAACATAGTGTTGACACATTATTTTCCTCTTCTCTCCATATGTTCACTGTTTTCATTTCAGTGCTCCTTTATGTGTCCCCAACCCCACACTCTCTCCTCTGGAATTTCTATTGCCTTAAGGCCAGAAACAGGTATGGCTAAGTGTGAATGATGCCTGGGACACTCATGACCTACTCAGCCTTGTCCTAATAACAGCTCATGTTCACTGAGGCCCACTCTGGGCCTGTCATTGTGGCATTTATGTGGATGGTCGTCTTATCTACTCATATTCTCATTCCCAGGAGTAGTGAGTGCAGTAGTCTCAACTTGATAAATTTATAGATAGGAAAACTTGCCCACAATCGCAAGTGCCTGACGATATCCCAGAGCTCTCTTCATCGCTCTCTTATTCACTTCTATTTTTCACCTCCAGAGTTCTAGCTCCTCACTCTGTATTCCATCTTCACTACATTTTCTTCGTTATTCTGGGTTGATAACGTCTACAGACGTCTCTTGGCTTCTTAGTCATTGGCTTCCTCCTAGGCCTTTACTCCATTCTTTCCTCTTATTTACACATCCCGTAAAGTCTTAGAAAACCGATTGATTCCAGCCTTAGAAGCATGAAATCTATTAGCCAAGTTTGTGCATTTTGTCTCTCCAATTAAAACTTTATTGCCTAATCAGGAATAACTATCAGTTCTTGAGAGCTCAGTGCATAGCAGGAAGTTTTCTGAGAGCACTTAACCTGCATCATTTCATGCAGATATTATGATAAACCCTTAAATAAGTTTCCGTTATTTTACAGAAGCTCTTAAATCGTAATACAGCGAGTGAATGACAGAGTCAGAATCCTAATCAAGGTCTATTTGATACCTTTCTAAATATAACCTTTATAGTACTGATATGCTAACTTTAATCATGTTTATTCTGATTGATGATTCACTCTATATCATGGTTGCCTGATTTTATTTTGAATTCCAACTAGAGTTGAAGCCAACCATAAGTTGATTTTGTTTGTTGAAATCTTACCCTTCTCACTTGATACCTTCATGCTAATCCCTCCACCTATACAAATTAACTACTAAAAATCTCAGTTCCTAAAAGGCCCTAACATCAAGAACAACTGCTTCCTAATAGTCTACAATATAAATGGCATTTTCTTGACAGTGACTCTATGTGGCAGGCATAAAAGTCAATGTCTGGGGTGACATTGGCATAATATGATATGTTTCTATTCCAGTAGCTATTAGGAGTGGGGGAACAATATATGATAATCTTTTGTTAGGATGCTTCTAAAAGTTAGATAGCCATCTTTCATCATAGTTTGAAGTTAGTTGCTCCTGCTACTGCTATGCATACTTGTGATGTCCCATCACCTACAAGTTGAGACTTCCAGTGGTTCTGTCACCATCAACCCAGTGAGCATGATAGAAATGAATTATAAACCTGTTAATTGGGAGCATGTGTAATCTATATGTATTACAGTATGGCCAAAGACTAGAGTTTCTTTTTTTTTTTTTTTAATTTTATTTTTACTTTATTTTACTTTACAATACCGTATTGGTTTTGCCATACATTGACATGAATCCACCATGGGTTTCATTTTTTTGAACTTTGTTGAAAATTTGAGGAAAATGCTACAGATTCAAGATCAACAAACTCCCCAAAGAGCACATGATAGAAAATATCAGCTTGAATGCAGACTTCTTATCAGAAAAAAATATGAGCAAGCAGAATGTGGAATATCATTTTTTATAATATCCATTTATATTTTTGAGCCTTTTAAATGCGGTAACATTGGTTTATAACATTATGTAAGTTTCATGTGGGTAACATTATATTTTAAGTTCTATGAAGACTACAGTGTGCTCACCACCAGAAATTTAGTTTCTGTCACCATATAGTTGCCCCATTTCATCAGTTTGATTCTCTCCTTCCTCTCCCACCTTTCCCCTCTGGTAGCCACTACTCAGTTCTCTGTAATTGTGTGTTTGTTTTTGGATAGTTTGGTTGATTCATTTGTTTATTTTAAATATTTCACATATAAGTGAAATCATAAAGTATTTATCTTTGAGTTATTTCTAACCAATTATTTCTAGCAATTTCTAACTAACTAATCTGACCACATGGACCACAACCTTGTCTAACTCACTGAAACTATGAGCCATCCTGTGTAGGGCCACCCAAAACAGATGGGGCATGGTGGACAGTTCTGACAAAATGTGGTCCACTGAAGAAGGGAATGGCAAACCACTTCAGTAGTCTTGCCTTGAGAACCTCATGAACAGTATGAAAAGGCAAAATGATAGGATACTGAAAGATGAACTTCCCAGGTTGGTAGGTGCCCAATATGCTACTGGAGATCAGTGGAGAAATAACTCCAGAAAGAAGCCAGAAAGACGTAGCAAAAGCAAAAACAACACCCTGTTGTGGATATGACTGGTGATGGAAATAAAGTCTGATGCTATAAAGAGCAATATTTTCTAGGAACCTGGAATGTTAGATCCATGAATCAAGGCAAATTGGAAGTGGTCAAACAGGAGATGGCAAGAGTGAACATTGGCATTTTAGGAATCAGTGAACTAAAATGGACTGGAATGGGTGAATTTAACTCAGATGACCATTATATCTACTACTGCGGGCAGGAATCCCTTAGAATAAATGGAATAGACATCATGGTCAACAAAAGAGTCCAAAATGCAGTACATGGAAGCAATCTCAAAAATGACAGAGTGATGTCTGTTCATTTCTAAGGCAACCCATTCAATATCACAGTAATCCAAGTCTATGCCCTGATCAGTAATGCTAAAGAAGCTGAATTTGAATGGCTCTTTGAAGACCTACAAGACCTTCTAGAACTAACAACCGGAAAATATGTCCTTTCCATTATAGGGGACTGGAATGCAAAGGTAGGAAGTCAAGAGATACCTGGAGTAACAGGCAAATCTGGTCTTAGAGTACAATACAAAACAGGTCAAAGGGTAACAGAGCTTTGCTAAGAGAATGCACTGGTCATAACAAACATCCTCTTCCAACAATACGAGCGAAGACTCTACACATGGACATCAGCAGATGGTCAACACCGAAATCAGATTGATTATATTCTTTGCAGCCAAAGATGGAGAAGCTCTATACTGTCAGCAAAAACAAGACTGGGAGCAGACTGTATCTCAGATCATGAACTCCTTATTGCCGAATTCAGACTTAAATTGAAGAAAGTAGGGAAATCCATTAGACCATTCAGGTATGACCTAAATCAAATCCCTTACAATTATATAGTAGAAGTGAGAAATAGATTCAAGGGATTAGCTCTGATAGACCTACTGCCTGAAGATCTACGGATTGAGGTTCATGACATTGTACAGGAGGCAGTGATCAAGACCATCACTTGATCACTGAAAGGCAAAAATAAAGGCAAGAAGGCAAAATGGTTGTCTGATGAGGACTTACAAATAGCTGAGAAAAGAAAAGATGCGAAAGGCAAAGGAGAAAAGGAGAGATATACAAATTTGAATGCAGAGTTCCAAAGAATAGCAAGGAGAGATAAGAAAGACTTCTGTAGTGATAAATGCAAAGAGACAGAAGGAAACAAGAGTCAGACACGACTGAGCAACTTCTCTTTCTCTTTTCACTTTCATGCATTGGAGAAGGAAATGGCAACCCACTCCAGGGTTCTTGCCTGGAGAATCCCAGGGACGGGGGAGCCTGGTGGGCTGGCGTCTATGGGGTCGCACAGAGTCGGACACGACTGAAGTGACTTAGCAGCAGCAGCAGCAGTATAGACAAAAAAATGAATGAGAACAATGTATTAAATTTCCATTACTTCTGTAACAAAATACTTCATAATTTGTGGCTTACTACAACACGTATTTATTACAGCTCTGGAACTAAGAGGTCCAAAATGGATTTGTCTAAAACCAAGGTGTCAGCAGAGCTGTGCTCCTTCTGGAGCTTCTGGGAGACCAGCTGCTTTTCTGCTTTTTTCAGCTACTAGAAGCTGCTTCTGTTCCTTGGCTCATGACTACTTCCAGCTTCAACCAACGTTAGAGTAGCCAATTGCCTGTTTCTCACATCATATCACTAAGCCTCTGCCTCCTCCTTCTGCATGTAAAGGACCTTTATGATTATATGGGGCCCATTGAATAATTCAGGGTAGGCTTAAGGGCCATTGTTTAGCAACTTGAATTCCTTCTAAAACTAATTCTCCCTCATCAAGTAACAGCATATTCACAGGTTACAAAAAATAGGATGAAAACATCTTTGGGAAGTCATTATTCTGCCGACTACAGTAGATAATTCCATTTTGATGATGTATGGTTTGGTAAAGGCTCATTTACACTCTTGCCCACAGGTGAGAATGTCAAAGATGTTGAGAGAAAGATGGGTGATATAATGATGGAATTGGGCCAGGGGTTAGAGAGGGAAGTAGGTACAACTGAAGCTTCGGGACCAGAGCATCTTCAGGTGGTAGAAAGTTATTGACTGTCTTTGTGGAATGATCAGATCTGTAAAACAGATACACTGTTGGTATTGTAAGAAAACCACAAGAGGGTTGCTTTGAGGAGGCATAAGAGGTTTGGACATGCAAGTAGGGAGTGCTACGATAATCTCACATTGAAACATGATAAGACACTGCCTGATGTTGATGATAGTGGAAACAGAGACAGAATAAAGAATTTGAATATTTTTTGTTGAAGAATCAATAGGCACTGGTGTCTGGATGCATATGCGGATGAAAATAGCTGTAATTTCCAGTTTGGGTGCCTGAGTGACTTCTGGCATTGCTTTCCCAGTTCTTTCTCCAAGGAATCTTTCTGCACTTGTTCATATAACTTGCTGCCAAGCAGCATGACTGAGATTTCCAGGCCACATCACTGAAGTTGGAAGTGAAGGATTGGTAAGCTCAGGTGCTGTGCGCTTAGCAACCATGCTGATGATTATAGCAATCAAGGCTGTTCTCAGCTCTCACCACATCATGTCTTTCAAATTTTCTGCCAAGATTATTTTTTTGGATTAAATCTTTGAGGTGACACTCTTGTCTTTTAATGTATGTGAATATTTCTCTAAATGCTCACTGCTTTTTCTGTTAACCTGCTCTATGCCACTGTCAAGTAAAAGTTAAAATTAGTTTTTCAAGGGTGATAACATAGAACAAAGGTTTTAGACTTAGTGCTAATAATCATTGTCTTAGCTTGGACTACCATAAAAATAATATAATGGCACAGGGAGTAGCATTCACTATCTATCTTGTAATAACCTATAATGGAAAATAATCCGAAAAGGAATACATATATATGTGTGTGTGTGTGTGTGTGTGTGTGTATATATATATATATATAAATCACTTTGTTATATACCTGAAACTAACACAATCTTCTAAATCAACTATAAAAAATACTGTAGATTGGGCAGGTAAACAACTGAAATTTATTTGTCACATTCTGGAAGCTGGGAAGTCCAAGATCAAGGTGCTGGGCAAGATTGGTTTCTTTCTAAGGCCCCTTCTCTTGGATTGTGGGCAGCTTCCGTCCTGCTGTGCTTGTATGACCTCTTATGCAGGCATGGGGAAAAAGAGAAAGTGAGTTCTTTTATATTTCTTCATACAACAGCACAAATCCCACCATCAGGGACCCATGCTTATGATCTCATCTAACCTTAATTACCTCCCAAAGGTTTCATCTCCAAGTATCATCACATTGGAATTCACATATGAATTTTGGAGGGAAATAAACATTCAGTATCCCTGGTGGCTCAGATGGTAAATGATCCATCTGCAATAGGGGAGACCTGGTTTCAGTCCCTGGGTTGGGAAGATCCCCTGGAGAAGAGAACAGCTACCCACTTCAGTATTCTGGCCTGGAGAATTCCATGGACAGGGGAGCCTGGCAGGCTATAGTCCATGCGATCGCAAAGAGTAGGACAAGACTGAGAGAATTTAACTTTCTGCTTTGACTTTCATGTAACAGTCACATTGCTTTCTTACTTATTTCAAAGACTCAAGGCAAATCCCTCCTTATTATTCCTACTCCTTTCCCATGTATACACACAATTTATTGCTCTGATGCTCAATGTCAGTTGACTGTGGAAGAAGTCAGATGACCCTTCTATCTACAGGGCTGTTTCAAAACTTTGATCAAATCTCTCTGCATGCAGTTTTCTCTGTGATCAATTGGCTCGTCAGTCTTCAAGTAGGGACAGAATATTAATATATCTGGTCTCAGTGGCTACGTGAATCCTTACATAACTGTGTGAGCTTCCTTGTAATAAGATGCAACTGGAATTTAAGTATTGCAAGATTTTCCTTTGTTGTAATGCCTGCTTGAGTTTCTGGGCCAATGTCAGGAAGATAAACCATTCTGGTTCTCAGAAATTGGATTAACTTCATGATGTCCATGGATAGAAAGAATGGGACATTTCCAGAAGGGCACAAATGATATTCCTCTGTCATCATAATATTCCATATTCCTAACAAACAACAGTGACATTATCAGGGAAGATGAAGTAGTGAGCCAGCAATTATAGCTTTGTCCCCATTCAAAGAGGTTGATCTAAACCCTTCTCTCCTCCTGGTACATTTGGGCATCTTATGATCTCTGTCCTCCAGTTACTCTTAAGTGTCACATGCATCCAGGTTCCACAGGGGTGGGATCCCGAATGGATTTCTTCAATTATTTTTCTTCCTCCAACACCCAGAAATCCTACATCAGTCTCATGTAAAATTTGCATAATTTATAGATTAGAATATATCTTCCTATACCTTCCTTTAGTCAGATATGATGATAATAGAACATGTGATACTAAAATAAAACACTCTTTCCAAGGGTGGGCTTCCAGAGCCTATTTTGGAACTGAGGAAAATTTGCACAGTAATAGAGGTAATTTACATGTGATGAGGATCCTGCACAGTTACTGAAATAGAACTGATATCTAGGCCATGCCAGGCTCCTTTTCCTCTAGTGATTATCAACCATTAAAAAAAAAAAAAATCAGCCAGATCTGCTTGTCAACTGCTGTGTGAAATATAGTCACATAATCTATTGGTAGCATTCATTCCTATTCTTGTACTTTTATTGATCCATTAGGATAGATTCACTTCTTCATCTGTTTTTACCTAAACTTTGCCTAGCTCTCTGGCTCAGTAATACTAAATACAGTCTAGCAAACACAAGATAAATTCTCCCAGTTGGCCCTCAAAACCAGTCTCTGCTGCAGGTATTTTTGTCTGCATGTGTTACATGAGGAGTTGGCTGAGAGAGACCAACTGTCAAGGTCACTCAGCACCTAACTGTTGAACCCTCCAGGATTCGATCTCCACATGAAATAGCTAACTACTAAAATTTCTCTCCAAGACTTACCATTTTAATAGCCACCTTTTCAAGGTGGCCCAAATGACTCACATGACACCTGGGAAAATCAAATACTGCCTGAGTCCTGAGCCATGAAGAAGAAGGGTGACTGGTGGCACATGGGTTTTATGAACTCGGGGCGGGGATAGATTAAAGTCATTGATCAACATCGTAGAGTAACTCCGCTGCTTGCCTTTGCAATGAGGGAAGAGAAATTTGCATTTCTTATTTCCAGGACAGTAACTGTCCCGCTGTCAGGATGCTGTCGCGTGCCCGGTGCTGATTTATACAGCTGAAGCACCGTGGCTCTCAGGGGGCCTCTCTGCACAGCAGAAGGGAGCCTGCAGTCCCTCCACCTTTGGAGGAGAGTTCATTCTACCGAGTTAGCTGTGATTTATGGTCCTGAGTCCTGCTGTGTTTCTGACAAACCGCATGTTGGGAACAGCAGGAGGAAGCACTGGAAAAGCTGGTGTTGAGTGAGGGAATGTAGACTCTTGCACTTGGATTGTGTAATCTGTGCCCCTAGAAAGGACTGGAACAGAGCAATTAGGGAGAGTTTCCAGGCTGCAGCTGGCTGCCCAATGGAATATAGAATAGACAATTCCAAATTTGAGGCTGCTAGAACTCTGCCATTGAAAGAACAAGGGCATCAGGTGATCCTGTAATTGCTGGAAATATGGTGTATGCAGCAATCTATACCTCTTGGGAAATAGTCATGCTATAGATGCTTTTGGCATGTGCTACTTACTGTACATATCCCTGGAACTTTGTCTTCAGGCCTGCCTTCACCAATTAAAATTAAAAACAAAGAAACAAACAAAGGGTGTTTATCATTCATGTAGCAGAAAGACAGTAGGAAACACCGTCACCATCTAACATATGAAACCTAGCCCATTGGCCTCCTTAGCTCTGTGAGATTCCTTAATTCTCAGTGCCTCCATTTATCTGGGAAGCACAGATGGTTGTAATTATTAGAAGGGAGCATACTGGAAAGAACTCATTTCAGCTACTTTCCTTTTTGGAACAGCAGTTGTGTCTACTGTTTTACTCCGTAAGTGCCAGGGATATATCTGATTTCTCTGTTCTCTCTCTCCAAATTCTCAGCCCAGCATAACAACTGCCACAAAGTTGAAACTCAATCAGTATTATATCTGGGGCTGAAACAGAAGGGATGAATGGCCAAACCTATTTAAGGGGACAGCAGATCAACAATTTCCATCATCCTAGGAATTAGGACTAGTAGGAGACCCCAAAGAAGCAATTATTTAATAAACCCTCTGCAGCAGAAAGCAGTCAATGAAAGTGAAAGTGAAAGTCGCTCAGCTGTGTCTGACTCTTTGCGACCCCACAGTCCATGGAATTCTCCTGGCCAGAATACTGGAGTGGATATGCAGTCAATGAAACATGAATCAAAACCCAGCTCCAGTAAGCTGTGGAATCTTGGATAATTCCAGGTTATGTCTCCCCAAGTTTGTGCCCTCGCCTAAAATAATGTTAGCTGCCTTATAAAACTGTCAATAGTGTAGGTAACAAATAGCTATTAGATCTTAAATAAAGGGCAGTACAGCTATTTGCTGTTAATGTTATTGTTGATTACAGTATTATTATTGTAATCATTACTGACTGCCAGGAATTAAGCTCAATATTGCCTCACATTGTTCTTGCTGCTTCTGCTAAGTCGCTTCAGTCATGTCCAACTCTGTGCGACCCCAAAGACGGCAGTCCACTAGGCTCCTCTGTCCCTGGGATTCTCCAGGCAAGAACACTGGGGTGGGTTGCCATTTCCTTCTCCAATGCATGAAAGTGAAAAGTGAAAGTGAAGTCGCTCAGTCGTGTCCGACTCTTAGCGACCCCATGGACTGTAGCCTACCAGGCGCTTCTGTCCGTGGGATTTTCCAGGTGAGAGTACTAGAGTGGATTGCCATTGCCTTCTCCTACATTGTTCTTAGACCTCCATAAAGATCATCAGTGCTCAACTGTAAAGTTATTTAGTTTTCTTTCAGAAGTGATGATTAGTGGTGGTTAGTTCAGGAGGTGTTCTCAGATCTGGAAGGCAGCGGTGTACAATACCCCTGATAAAACCAGACTTCATGGAGTACTTACTGTTTGCTAAGTGCTGGACTAAGTGCTTTACATATTATGACACATTTGATCCTAATGACAGCGCTGTGAATTATATGTTACATTCTTCTCCCAACTTTACAAATAAAGCAGGGTGGTGGGGGGAAATCCTGTAAACTGAGCAGTTTACCCAGTGTCAGGCAGTTAACTACTGTTGGTGTCAGAATTATAATCTGGGAGTGTGAGCTAATGAGTCTGTGCTCTTAATCTCTATACTTGTTCTTATGAAGCTACAGTCCGAAGGATGAGACAGACAACAAGAAGTTAGCGAATGCATCAGTTCAGTTCAGTCACCCAGTTGTGTTCAACTCTTTGCGACCCCATGGACTGTAGCATTCCAGGCTTCCCTGTCCATCACCAACTCCCAGAGCCTGCTCAAACTCATGTCCATTGAGTCGGTGATGCCATCCAGCCATCTCACCCTCTGTCATCCCCTTCTCCTCCTGCCTTCACTCTTTCCCAGCATAAAGGTCTTTTCAAGTGAGTCAGCTCTTCACATCAGGTGGCCAAATATTGGAGCCTCAGCTTCAACATCATTCCCAAACCTCTAAGTCCTTCCAATGAACACCCAGGACTGATCTCCTTTAGGATGGACTGGCTGGATCTCCTTGCAGTCCAAGGGACTCTCAAGAATCTTCTCCAACACCACGATTCAAAGGCATCAATTCTTAGGCGCTCAGCTTGCTTTATAGTCCCAGTTCTCACATCTGTACATGACTACTGGAAAAACCATAACTTTGACTAGATAGATCTTTGTTGTCAAAGTAATATCTCTGCTTTTTAATATGCTGTCTAGGTTGGTCACAGCTTTTCTTCCAAGGAGTAAGTGTCTTTTAATTTCATGGCTGCAATCACCATCTGCAGTGATTTTGGAGCCCCCAAAATAAAGTCTGTCTCTGTTTATATTGTTTCCCCATCTATTTGCCATGAAGTGATGGGACCAGATGCCATGATCTTAGCTTTTTGAGTGTTGAGCTTTAAGTCAACTTTTTCACTCTCATCTTTCATTTTCATCAAGAAGCTCTTTAGTTCCTCTTCACTTTCTGCCCTAAGGGTGGTGTCATCTGCATATCTGAGGTTATTGATATTTCTCCCGGCAATCTTGATTCTAGCTTGTGCTTCCTCCAGTCCAGCATTTTGGATGATGCACTCTTCATAGAAGTTAAATAAACAAGGTGACAATATACAGTCTTGATGTACTCCTTTCCCAGTTTTGAACCAGTCCATTGTTCCATATCCAGTTTTAACTGTTGCTTCTTGAGCTGCATGCAGATTTCTCAGGAGGCAGGTAAGTTGGTTTGGTATTCCCATCTCTTGAAGAATTTCCCACAGTTTGTTGTGATCCACACAGTGAAAAGTTTTAGTGTAGTCAATGAAACATAAGTAGGTGTTTCTCTGGAATTTTCTTGCTTTTTCTGTGATCCAAGGGATGCTGGCAATATGCATACCTAACAATCTGTGTGCATAAAGTGTGGCATACATAATGAAGTTTTGAGCATGCATACTCAGTCACTTCTGTCATGTCCAACTCTTTGCGACCCCATGGACTGTAGCCTGCCATGCTCCTCCATCCATGGGATTTTCTAGGCAAGAATCCTGGAGTGGGTTGCCATGCCCTTCTCCAGGAGATCTTCCTGACCCAGGGATTGAACCCTGGGTTCCTGAGTCTTCTGCATTGCAGGCAGTTTCTTTACCACTGAGCTACCTGGTAAGCCCAACAGAATATCAGGGAGTGTCAAATACCACTAGAAAATAATATGAGAGGCTAGACAGAAAGAGGAGAAGGCAATGGCGCCCCACTCCAGCACTCTTGCCTGGAAAATCCCACGGGTGGAGGAGCCTGGTAGGCTGCAGTCCATGTGGTCACTAGGAGTTGGACACGACTGAGCGACTTCACTTTCACTTTTCACTTTCATGCATTGGAGAAGGAAATGGCCACCCACCCCAGTGTTCTTGCCTGGAGAATCCCAGGGATGAGGGAGCCTGGTGGGCTGCCGTCTCTGGGGTCGCACAGAGTCGGACACGACTGAAGTGACTTAGCAGCAGCAGCAGTGACAAAAGCAACCTTCAATCTCTGTGACTCATACCGTGTAACGTGAATTCCTTACTGATGCTATGTGTTGGCAGCTGCCTCTGTGTGAATGCTGTGCTTGTGAGAGGGGAAGAGCAAGCACTACCAGAAGCATACTATTTCACGGGGCCACGTGGAGTGCCATCGCTTCTGCTCATTTTCTCTGGTGCGAGATTGCCCTATGGCCAAGCTAGTGGCAGAGTGGGGAGTGATGCTCCTTAGCAGGTCATGTGACACAGACCTGCTGGTCTGTGGTCCAAGTGGTCTAGTCACTGTCCTGAGACACAGAAGAGTTTCTCCAGGTTCGGCAAAAATGATCCCAGATTAAATGAAAAGTCTTCCTCGAGGATTGGAAGAGCTAGGTGCCTGGCCCTGATGTGAGTTAAATCTTGTCTTGGAGAGCTTATGTCAATCAGGGACCACAAACAAAGAGAATTTCTCAGACAGCTGTGTTCTGTGGCAAGTGTTCTGTTCCCAGAAGAGGTGGTCCACTGATAAATTGTTCTGTACCCATGAATGGCAGAGGGATCAGGCTGAGAATGGGAAAAAATGTGCTGCAAATATAGTGAAAACTTACTCTGCATTTTAATTGCAGCCCTGGTCTTAAGTCAAATTATTTCCCATTGGTAAGTTCATGCTTCTCATCTGTAAAATGGAGACATTATACTCACCTATTTGATCACTGTTTCAACAGAAGGTCCATGTGCTAGGACTACAATAATAGGCACCCAACAAATGACCATTAGGGTTTCCTTTCTAGTGAAAATATTTTCCTTTTTCTGACTGACAGGGGAACATCAGTAAGGTAAATGGCTTGATTTCACATATGTTTAAGGACTTAAAAAGCTAAACAGTGCAGAGAAAGTTGCCTTCTCCCTGCCTTCCAGGATCCAAGGATAGTACTTGCCGTCCTAGGCTGATCACGTGTGACGTTGGCAGTATGTCAGTTCTCACCTTGTAATTCTGACTTTTGTTTCATTACACAAAGAAAATGAGTTTCCCACCTTCCATTGTCAAGGCATCCTGGGATTGGCACACCCTTCACATAAATCAAAACAACCATAATGAGATCTAGAGAAAGACAGGGCTTTCCTTGTAATAAAATGCCAGCAAGATTCTGTCAGAGAAACCTCAGACGATCCTGGCACTGTTCATGTTAGAAACTCACCAGGCTGGCCATTTAACAGAACCTTTAAGTTTCTTAACATCCTAGCACTTGGACAGAGGCTGTAGTCACCTCTGCAGATGGACAAACTTTGGCAGAAAGGACAAATTTGCCACCACAATAAACTGCTCTTTGGTGGAGGGAAACAAAACATTATAAAGGAAAGGGGCTCAAATGGCACTCTCCCCCAGGGCTTTAAGAGACTGGAAAATGAAAGCTGGTGGAATTATAAAGTTGGCAGGGGACAAAGACCATTGATCTAGAGAAGACAGAAGGGAGAAAAAGAAAACCCCAGTGAAGTCACATTAGCAAAGGCATTGGTATAAAACAAGAGCAGGGCAATTTTAGAAGTCCAGAGGAAGAAGGGAGATAATGAAAGATGATAAATGCCTTTGACTTCACAGAGAAGAGAAATGAAAGAGAGAGTGGGAGGGAGAAACAGGGAAGACAAGTGTGGATGCTTGTAGCTGAATAACCTCCCTGTTTCATGGTGATACAGGTGGCTCAAAGAGGTTTCCATATGCTGGCGAAATGCTTGTGATACATAGCAAAACGGGCACCAATTAAAACTCTGAAAAGCGAAAGTGAAAGTCGCTCAGTTGTGTCCAACTCTTTGTGACCCCATGGACTGTACAGTCCATGGAATTCTCCAGGCCAGAATACTAGAGTGGGTAGCTATTCCCTTCTCCAGGGGATCTTCCCAACCCAGGGATTGAACCCAGGTTTCCCACATCGCAGGTGGATTCTGTTAGTATTTTCCTTTCTTTGTCATCACAGAGTAATACCAATCTTTTCATCTTTGTCAAGAAAGTTAAGAGCCATAAATGGTAACAATAGTTGACATTTATTGAGTACTGATTATATGCCAGGCAAGTCACTAAGAGCTTTATAAAGTTGATCCTTGTATAAACACTATGTGTTGTCAGAGTTATTTCCATAGTAAGTACAAGGAAACTGAATCACAGAAAGGAGTGACTCAATGTAATTCCAGAACTTGGACTATTATATTTAGCTATAATCAATTTAATAATTAAAAATAATATCTTATATAAATTTGTTTCTTTATTAGTGAAATTAAACATCTTTTATTGGATATTTGTACTTTAATAAATTACACTTTCAAGGCATTTCCCAATATTCTGTTTAGAAGATTGTCATTTCATACTGACTTCTAAGCTCTATTTCAGTGACATTATATGGTACATATATGCTACCCTTCTTGTTCATTTACCTTTTGAGTTGGTTACAAATTCCTTTGTTGGAGAAAGATATTGTTTAATGTCATACTATCATAGATAAAGACCTTTTATAAAGGCAAACAGTTAAAAAATTTTTTTTGATATTTTAAAAATTCTGGTAATTAGAGTTAATAATATATGAATTACATTAGAGAAAATAAGGCAGAATATTATTATTGCATACTAAGAAAAATTAAAAAAATTATAATTCAAAAAATTAGGTGAAAACATAAGTTGTTAGTTTCAGATTCTTTTTCACTGAGATAAAATGTACACAAAGTTCTCAGAATTTTCCTTGTCTAGCTTGATGAATTTTTGCCTATATTTATGCACATATCTACCATCTAGACAAAGATATAGAACACTTTCACCGCCTGAGAAATTTCTTGTGTGTTCTTGCCCAGTGTCGCCCTCTTTTGAATTTTATGTTCATTAGGTTTTGCCTTTAAGATGTGTGTTTGTTTCAGTGAGGTATAATTCAGACATATAAAAATGAAAAGAAAATATATAACACCTATGTGTGTGTATATATGTATATATACACACACACACACACATATATATATGTAACCATAGTCCAAATCAAGATACAAAACATTTTCATCAGCTCAGAAGTTCCGTCTTGTTCCTTCTCTGTTGATATCACTCTACAAGTAACTGGTATCTTGATTTCAATCATGCTCGTTTAGTTTTCTGTGTTCTCGAACTTCCTGTGAATAGAATCACACAGGATCTGATCTTTTTGCTCTGGCATCTTTGACTTAGCATGAGACTGAGAGTTCACTAGTTAATTCTGTATTTTAACTGAATTTTTCCATTGTGTAAATATACTGCATTTAATTATCCATTCCTCTTTTGCTGTACATTTGAGCTGTTTTCAGTTTTACATTGTTTTGGTACAGATGCTAGGAAAATTCTTATATTAAGACTTTAGTAAAGAAGCCAAAACAAAATAGATTGATCACAGATAAAATCATCTCATTAAACCTGTAACAATTAACTAGAAATTTATGAGAAGTTCCATTCATAATAGTCCTAAATTACCTATAATAATTAGTGCCTCACTGAATAAGAATTATATATTATAGATATTGGTAAAGGAAACTGTGACATTTTGTTGGGATAAATAAAAAGGCTGAAATGATGGAGACAAGTCATGCACCTGTATATTTCAGTTAACTATTATTTAAAATGTTTAATATTGCCAATTTTCTTATAAAATTAGCACCATTTCAACTGTAATCCAAATATTATTTTAAATTAAATGATTTTAAAATTTGGAAAAAAGGAATGACATGAAAGAAAATTAAGAGTTTAAAGGAAGAAATGAAAAAGAAAAATCAACCAAAAATCCTTTTATATATACCTATCTTATATACATATATATATATATTTATTTATTTATGATAATCTTCCTAAAACTGTGTAAGAAAGAAATACTTAATAAGCAATGTTGTATACCTTCAGAAATAAAGGAGGTTGGACCTTAGTTTCAGGTCATACCTGATCTTTCCTGGGTAAACAAATGGTATTAAGAAAGAACTACTAGAAGAGGATGATGAGGTTTTACAATGAGTTTATGTATTTTTACTTCACTGTTATGAATTGTTAACTATAGAAGGCAGATCTACTAGATAGGTGCATTAGAACTAGCAGAGTCTTGATGGATGTAATACCTTGGAATTGCTGGGTATATTAGTCAGGGCTTCCCTGGTGGCTCAGAGGTTAAAGCATCTGCCTGCAATGTGGGAGACCTGGGTTTGATCCCTGGGTTGGGAAGATCCCCTGGAGAAGAAAATGGCAACCCACTCCAGTATTCTTGCCTGGAAAATCCCATGGACCCAGGAGCCTGGTGGTCTACAGTCCATGGGGTCGCAAAGAGTTGGACACAACTGAGTGACTTCACATTCATATTCACATTCATTAGTCAGGATATGTCAGCTTATGCTGCAGAAACAAAACTGTCAGTATCTCAGGGGCTTGATGAAATATTGAATGACAGTTTATTTCCCATTCACTCAAAGTCAGCTGCAAATCTAGGAAGCATTCCAGAGTTTCTGTCCTTCATGAGGTGCCCATATCCAGGAGGCTTTGATTTTGTGGTGTCTTCATCTAAAAGAAGAGAAGCTAAAGTCAAAGGAGAAAAGAAAAGATATACCCATTTGAATGCAGGGTTCCAAAGAATAGCAAGGAGAGATAAGAAAGACTTCCTTAGTGATCAATGCAAAGAAATAGAAGAAAACAATAGAATGGGAATGACTAGAAATCTCTTCAAGAAAATTAGAGATACCAAGGGAAGATTTCATGCAAAGATGAGCACAGTAAAGGACAGAAATGGTATGGACCTAACAGAAACAGAAGATATTAAGAAGAGGTGGCAAGAATACACAGAAGAACAGTACAAAAAAGAGCTTCATGACCAGATAATCATGATGGTATGATCATTCACCTAGAACCAGACATCCTGGAATGTAAAGTCAACTGGGCCATTAGAGGCATCACTATGAATAAAGCTAGCAGAGGTGATGGAATTCCAGCTGAGCTATTTCAAATCCTAACCAGATGATGCTGTGAAAGTGCTGCACTCAATATGCCAGCAAATTTGGAAAACTCAGCAGTGGCCACAGGACTGGAAAAGGTCAGTTTTCATTCCAATCCCAAAGGCAATGCCAAAGATGTTCAAACAACCACACAATGGCACTCATCTCACACGCTAGTAAAATAATGCTCAAAATCCTCCAAGCCAGGCTTCAACAGTCTGTGAATTGTGAACTTCCAGATGTTCAAGCTAGATTTAGAAAAGGCAGAGAAACCAGAGATCAAATTGCCAACATCTGTCAGATCATAGAAAAAGCAAGAAAGTTCCAGAAAAACATCTATTCCTGCTTTATTGACTATGCCAAAGCCTTTGACTGTATGGATCACAATAAACTGTGGAAAATTCTTCAAGAGATGGGAATACCAGACCACCTAACCTGCCTCTTGAGAAATCTGTATGCAGATCAAGAAGCAACAGTTAAAACTGAACATGGACCAACAGACTGGGTTCCGAATAGGAAAAGGAGTAAGTCAAGTATTGTCACCCTGCTTATTTAACTTGTATGCAGAGTACATCATGCAAAATGCAGGGCTGGATGAAGCACAAGCTGGAATCAAGATTGCTGGGAGAAATATCAAACACCTCAGATATGTAAATGACACCACCCTTATGGCAGAAAGTGAAGAGGAGCTAAAAAGCCTTTTGATGAAAGTGAAAGAGGAGAGTAAAAAAGCTGGCTTAAAACTCAACATTCAGAAAATGAAGATCATGGCATCCGGTCCCATCACTTCATGGGAAATAGATGGAGAAACAGTGGAAACAGTGTCAGACTTTATTTTTGGGGGCTCCAAAATACTGCAGGTGGTGACTGCAGCCATGAGATTAAAAGACACTTACTCCTTGGAAGGAAGGTTATGACCAATCTAGATAGTATATTCAAAAGCAGAGACATTACTTTGCCGACTAAGGTCCGTCTAAATCTATGGTTTTTCTGGTAGTCATGGATGGATGTGAGAGTTGGACTATAAAGAAAGCTGAGCACTGAAGAATTGATGTTTTTGAACTGTGATGTTGGAGAAGACTCTTGAGAGTCCCTTGGACTGCAAGGAGATCCAACCAGTCCATCCTAAAGGAAATCAGTCCTGAATATTCATTGGAAGGGTTGATGTTGAAGCTGAAACTTCAATACTTTGGCCACCTGATGCAAAAAACTGACTCATTGGAAAATACCTTGATCTGGGAAAGACTGAAGGTGGGAGGAGAAGGGGACAACAGAGGATGAGGTGGTTGGATGCCATCACTGACTCAATGGACATGAATTTGAGTCAGCTGTGGGAGTTGGTGATGGACAGGGAAGCCTGGCATGCTGCAGTCCATGGGGCCGCAAAGAGTTGGACACAACTGAGTGACTGAACTGAACTGAAAGCTTTAGGTGATCAAATATTTAATGCCATAGAGTATTTTATGGAAATGGAGTATTGGGACTGTGGGCTCGTTTGGTTTCTAAAATGCTGAAAAATGTGAGGAAAGAACATTTTAAGCCTACGGCTTTAAATTCTTGCCTGAAATTTTGGGTAATGAACTAGAAAGAAGCTCTGTCTCTGTTGGTCACGGGATTGAAGTCTCTGAAAAATAAACCGGAAGACTAAGCCTGTGAGTGACTGGATTATGATGTAAATTAATTCACAACATTGGAAGGTTTTTTATTTTTTTAAGTTTGGGTATTTATTATGAAGTAGTTCAGTTCAGTCTCTCAGTCGTGTCCGACTCTTTGCGACCCCAGGAATTGCAGCACTCCAGGCCTCCCTGTCCATCACCAACTCCCGGAGTTCACTCAGACTCACGCCCATCGAGTCCGTGATGCCATCCAGCCATCTCATCCTCGGTCATGCTGCACTTCATGGGGTCGCAAAGAGTCGGACACAACTGAGCGACTGAACTGAACTGAACTGAATACTCTTACCTGGAGAGGCCGTAGGCATTTCAAAACTCAACATTTCAAAAACTAAATTAGCTATCTTCACTGCTCTTCATAACCATTCCGGCTCTTCCTCATGTGTTCCCTACCTTCATTAATATAACCGTAATCCTTTCACTTATTAGTACAGTCATGCTAGACCATCTCTTCTATCCTCAGCATACAGTCAGTCCTAAAGCCTTGTAGATTTTTTCCTTCTTGTTACCTCTTAGATTTATTCTTTTCCAGAGCCACTGCCTCAGTCAAGGTTTTAATCATTTGTCAGCTAGATAACTGAAAATTCATCTAAATGGTATCCTGCCTTTGTTTCAACTAGTTTCTCTTCTCTCCAGGATATCCCTGGCTTTGAAGCTAGGATAATAGTTCGTTTAGTCATTCACCAGACACATATTATATGTCAGGGACTTTTCTAACCATAGGGAATACACTGATGAACAAAACATTCAAGGTTCTTGCTGCTCACAAACCTGATCTTTTAGACAGGATATTAATTGTGAGAAAAAAATGAATAAAGAAATTCTCAACAATGATGAATATTATAAAGAAAGTACAATTAAATGATGTTGCAGATAGTGACTGGAAGACTAGGTTGTCATGAAGGGCTCTTGGGCAATGGCAGTTAAAAGCTGGATGACAAGAGGTAGCTATTCATGCAAAGGTCTGGGCTCAAAGTATTTCAGTCGGTGTACCCAGGATGGCTGCAAGTTTAAAATTTTTAAGAAATGAGAAGAAGGCAAGCATGGCTACAATAAGAAAATGAGAGAGAGAAAGAGTGGTACAGGATGATATAAGTGAGTCCTATAGAGGGCACTCATGTAGGACATGAATTTGAGTTTAGTTTACATAGATAGTATGGAAAGCTATTGAAAATGTAATAAGGAGAAGAGCTATAATTAATTCATGATTTGAAAGCTCACTCAAGGTTTTTTATGTAGAATGGATTATAGAAAAATAAGGAAAGAAAACAGATCATTCTAGAGTCTAGTGCTAAAGTATAAGTAGGATATACAGTGCTGTGGATCATGGTGACTGTAAAAAAGAGAAGTAGGTATTCTGGGGATATATTTTGGAGCTAAAGCCAATAAGGCTTGCTGATGCATTGAATGTGAGAAATGCGGGGAGAGTGGGAAGAGGAAGCCAAGAACCGGTAACTTGAGTAACAGGGTGGGATACTGGTGTCACTTTCTGAAATGGAAAAGACTGATGGAGGAGGTTTTAGAGCTTTCAAGTGCAAGTAAGAATCAAGAGTTCCGTTTGACCAAATTAAGTTTGAATAAGTACCATGAATTCAAATACAGAAGTCAAATAGGCAGTTGAATAAAGAAATATGGAGGTCGACGGAAAGTCATTGCTAGATATATAAAGCTTGGGAGTCACTGACATATAGATAATACTTAAAGTCATTGACCTAGTGTAAAAGTAGACTAGAGAAAAGTGAAGGATGAGGACCAAGGCCCTCTCATATTTGGAGATCAAGTAGGGGTTGAGGACACAGAAGAGGAGACTAAAAAGGAAGTAGCAATGAGGTGCAAGAAGCATCAGGTGAGTATGATGTCAAGGAAACCAAAAGAAAAGACTTTTAAAAAGGAGAGAGTGGTCACACCAGTCAGAATGGTTATCTTTAAAAAGTCTACAAATAACAAATGTTGGAGAGGGTGTGGAAAAGGGAACCCTCCTACCTTGTTGGTGGGAATATAGGTCGGTACAGCCATATGGGGGCTTCCGTGGTGGCACTAGTGGTAAAGAATCTTCCTGCAATGCAGAAGACGTAAGAGATGTAGATTCGATCCCTGGGTCAGGAAGATCTCCTGGAGGAGGCTATGGAGACCCACCCCAACATTCTGGCCTCGAGAATTCCATGGACAGAGGAAACTGGCAGGCTATATACAGTCCATGGGGTCCCAAAGAGTTGGACACGACTGAAACAACTTAGCACCCAAGCAGCCAGTATGGAAGTTCCTCAGAAAACTAAAAATAGATTTACCATATGATCTAGCAATCATGCTCCTGAGAACATAACTGGAAAAAAGCTATAATTCAAAAAGATATATGTACCCCTATGTTCATAGCAGCACTGTCCACAATAGCCAAACATGAAAACAACTTAACTGTCCATCGACAGATGACTGGACAGAGAAGATGTGGTGTGTATATAACAGAATACTACTCAGCCATAAAAAAGAATGAAATATTGCCGCAACATAGACTCAACTAGAGATTATCATGTGAAGTGTAGTGAGTCAGAAAGAGAAAGACAAATACCATACGACATCACTTATACATGGAATCTAAAACATGGCACAAATAAACCTATCTATAAAATAGAAACAGACTCATAAACATAGAGAACATACTTGTGGTTGCCAAGGTTGTTGGGCGGGGAGGATGGACTAAGAGTTTGGGGTTGGTAGATACAAACTATTATATTTAGAATGGATAAACAATACAGTCCTAATGTATAGCACAGGAAATTATACTCAATATCCTATGATAAACCATAATGGAAAAAATATTTTTAAAATGTATATTTATACGTATAACTGAGTCACAGCAGAGATTGGCACAACACTAGAAAATCAACTATACTTCAAAAAATAAAAAATGAAAGTGGCAAGAGTAGTCACCTTTGTCAAATGCTGCTGTGAAATTAAAATAAAAGATGTTGCCCACTATACTTGGCATGATGGAAGTCATTGGTGACCTTTTCAAAATCAGTTTGAGGAGAGCTGTAAATAAATCTGTACTGGAGAGAATGTGACACAGGGGAGAAAGAAGAAATGACAAATAAAGACAACTGAAGCAAATCTAATCATGCAACTCCCCTGACCTGAAACTAACACAGCATTGTTAATCAACTGTACTCCAATATAAAAGAAAATTTTTTAAGAAGAGCAGAAGCTTGCCATTCATCTCACGCCCTTTAGAATAAAGGTCAAACTCTGTGCCTTCAGATATACAATGCTCTTCAGTATCTGGGTTCTTGCAACCTAAGCAATTTTATCTCCCAACCATACTCTCCCTCCTACTACTATAAATACTTGTAATACTCTAACATGAGTCATGCAAAGTCTCTTCCTCCATATGCATCTCTGGGTTACTCCTTGCCCTTTCCTACATTAAAAAAAAAACAAAAACAAAAAAACTCCTATACATCCTTCAGTCCCCTTCAAGAATGACCATATCAGGCAAGCAGTGCCACTCCCTTCCACGTGATTTACTCTCTCCTTAGAGCTTCCATTGCAACCTGAACGTCTACATAGTGTTTACCTCACTACACTGCAGTCTTCTTTCTTTCTGAAAATTCATTCTTTATTTTAATAGAAAAATTAAACCCTTCAACCTTAAAGAATGACATTTGTTTTCATATTGTTGTAAAGAACACTTATAAGATAGGAGCATTTGCTACCAGTTCCAAAGATTTCACATATACTTTAGAAAAAATATTGTTGGATTCAAACAAACATCAGTGTAGAGGAGCAAACATCTCTGTCTCCTCATTTTTCCATAATTTTACTAAATCATCACTAGGAAAGCTGGTAATGGGGATATCACATGATTATTCCAACACTTGGTAATGACAGTGAAATCAGCCATCCCAATCCAGCTAAATTATAAAAACATGATCTTTAGTAAGGTCACGCACGCCCTTCTCTCATTGCTGGAACACAAGGGCTCTACTTGATATCCCATGGGCCAATAGTAGACTTGAGTTATAATGTGTAGATTCCTTTCAGTTATAGTTGCAAAAGAAGTCTTAAAATTCTTGATGGTTTGACCTCTCTTGAAAAGAAGTAAGCTAGGAGGCAGACTGCTGATCTGGATTTGCTCAGATTGACACCATTCCCAGATCTTTAAGTGATACATCCGAAGTTCTCTCAGTAAAGTTGTGGCCATGACTCCACTAGCTCTGGCTATCTTCTTTGATTTTTAATGCCTATCGTTCTTTACGATAGGCTGTAGCAGCCTACGATATTGTATATCTGGTATAGCCTATGATATTGTATATCTGGTATAGCCTATGATATTGTATATCTGGTATAGCCTATGATATTGTATATCTGGTATAGCCTATGATAGGCTGTACCAGCTGTAGCAGCCACTGCTTGGTAAAACTCTGCCACAAAGTCGGGTTCACTGACCTCCAGCTGCCTGAGAAATTCATTGCATTCCCGCTCAGCCCAACCTCCAAACCACTGATCCCAAAGACGCAGCTGGCACTCAAAGATACAAGGTGGTCGGTTTGCTCTAGACTTTCTAGCAACGGCTGTAATTTTCCAGGTACTGTAGAAAATATTCACGCTGAGGACCTGACCAGCTAGCAAGTCAGTGAAAAATACACTGCATCTCCTGGGAAGTGATATAAGACATTGGGGGAGGGGAAGAGTTAGAAACATTATTGGGCACTGAGGGTAAGGGAACGGCAGCGGCATCGAAGAGGAAGATGATTCCAGTGGCATCCTCCCCTTTCTCTCACAGGGTACCCGGAGGCCACCACAAGAGTGTTTAGACTCCACCTGTCACCGCCACTTACATGTCTCTACATTGCAGTCTTTGCTTTGATTACAACACTCCTCTCCCCTCACTCTATGACACAAACACGGGCAACAGAATAAGAACAAACTATGAAGTTTAGGAGCATTTCTAGGAGATTTGTGTCCCTGGTACTGGATGTAGATCTTGTACAGAGCAGTGTTCTCCTAGTGCTTCCTAAACAAAAGCTTCTGAAAATACAAGTTTCATTGTTAATTTCTTAAAATTCTTCAGTGTCTTTTCTGAGTCTATAAAATAAAATACCAAACACATTGATATGTTGAATAAGTCCTTGATGATTTTGCTCGTTGTTACCTCTTCAGCATCATTTCTCTCCACCTCATCCTGATCTTCACATACTGGGTGTACACCAAACCATTTCCAGGACAGTTGCTGCTGCCAACTTTTCTTGGAATATCATTAAGAACTAGCTCAAGGGTCACCTCTCTTCTTAGGATTTTGCAGATTCACCTCTCCCTACTCCTAGCACACTAGACACTCTTCATTTGCCATGCCTGGGTTGGTAACTCTGTTATTGAATTCATCACATTTATCCTTTTATCATCTTCTCTTCCTACTCATTTGCAAGCTCTGTTGAATAGGAACTTTGCTCAGTTCATCTTTGTATTTCTAGCACCCAGTACATTGCCTGAGGCACAACAAGCACACAGTTAATGAATACTTTTCTTTAAATCTTTTGATTTAAAGGTGATTTCAAATTTTAATATTATCTTTTAGATTGATTATTTTCATTATTAGGAATAATTTGTAGGTGGTGACTCTTTAAAGTGCAAAAACATTAATAAAGAACAAATTCACTTATTGAGGATAACAAGGGATAGGCTGTGAATTTTAAAGATGTCTGTTAGTCCACATCTTCCTGTGGAATACAGTCACAATGATAAATAATCAATCACATTAGACCATTTGCTCCAATCAAAATGAGGCAAATAAATGCCAAGTTAAAGCACATCTTCAATTCACATTTGTTTTCTGAAGAATTAGCCATTCAGGGAAATTATTTGTTTTTATTTCCTTCCATATTGTGAGACTACTTACAAGTTCTCAAAGGAGTGATAAGACATAGAACTTTTATTTCAAACTGTTTTACAAGTCAAAATGATTTTGAAACATTTTCAGACATTTTACAACATGGGACCTACATTTTTTATTGACCTTTATGCACTTTTCTCAATAAATTTTTCCTTGATGATGGACCCCATTTCTAGACACATAAGTTCCCTCTACAGTGACAAGAGGGCTTCCCAAGTGGCTCAGTGTTAAAGAATCTGCCTACCAATGCAGGGGACGCAGGTTCAATCCCTGGGTTGGGAAGATTCCCTGAAGAAGGAAATGGCTACCCACTCCAGTATTCTTTCCTAAGAAATCCCATGGACATGGGGCCTGGTGGGCTACAGTCCATGGGGGTCACAAAAGAAGTTGGACACTACTTAGCAACTTAACAACAACAATAGTGACAAGACACATACTAATTACTTCAAAAAGAATAAAAAGTTCACAAGGACTGCATAAACTTATGAGACAGCATTGTGCTATCACAATAATTGAAGTTGTCTACTTAATAATGGCACTTTAGAAATTACAAAAGCTTTTGTTGAGCATCAACAGAGCTATATGCGTATATCACAAAGCCCAGAAGCTGAGCTCTTCCTTCTCTGCTTTGGCATTAAAAGTTGAATCATAAATACAGGAAGAGGTCTAAGACGATATAGTAGAGAGACCCTGAACTCATCTCCTCCCATGAACACACCCAGTTTGCACCTATATACAAAGCAACTCATCCTGAGGGTTGATTGACAGCTCTACAAATACAAGGATCACATAGAAACTGGTAGGAAAGAGAAACACTGTACACAGAAACCTCACCCTTACCCTTAGCCACATGACCTGCAACAGGGGCAGGTATTATTGAGGGACCTGAGTGCAGGCTCATCCACCCTGAGATACAGCAAAAATATTAAATAAAAACAATAAACACACGACTTTAAAGGGAACCTAGATTATATGGAAAGAAATCCATTTACGAGCCTTAGAGCTTTTGCTAAACTGGGAGAGAACTACTGGAACTCTCTCTAATATGAGAGGAACTGGCAAGTGCCATTGTTTGAATCACCTCCAGAACTCTCCCTGGTCCACAGCCACCCCAGCTCCAGCCATTCCACCAAGATAGCCTCAGCATGGCACACCCAGGGACTGCCCCCAGCCAGAGCCTACTCCCATTCTAGCTGCTCCACCAAGGCAGCTTCAGGATTGCCTCCAATTCATGCCCACCCTAACCCCTGCCAATCTGCCAAGGCAGACTTGGCACAATGTACCTTGAGATTTCATCCGACTCACACCTGCTCGAGCTCCAGTTAGCCTGCCAAAGCTAGCAGATGCAAACAGTCTACACAGTAGACAGTCCCATACAAGACCACTCCTTCAGACTAGGAGAGGTCGCTATTTTGCATAATTCATAGAAACAAATGCCAAGAGTCAAACAAAATGAAAAAACAGAAATATTTTCTAAGTGAAAGACAATAAAACCCTAGGGAAAATCTTAATGAAACACAGGTAAATATTTTACCTGACATAGAATACAAAGAAATAGTCATAAAGATGCTCAGTATACTTAGACGAGAAATGGAGAAATACAGTGAGATCTTCAATGAAGACTTAGAAAATACTAGACAGAACCAATCAGAGCTGATGAATACAATAACTGAAAGAGGGAATCAATAGCAGATTAGATAATACAAAAGAGAAGATCAGCTACATGGAAGAGAGAATAGCGGAAATCATCCAATCAGAAAGTCAAAGAGAAGAAAGATTTTTTTTTAAATAAAGGGAATTTAAGGGACTTCTACCCACTCCAGTGTTCTTGCCTGGAGAATCCCAGGGACAGGGGAGCCTGGTGGGCTGCCGTCTATGGAGTTGCACAGAGTCGGACACGACTGACGCGACTTAGCAGCAGCAGCAGCAGAGAAGCATCAACCATATTAACATTTGCATTATAGAGGTCCAAGAAAAATAAGAGACAGAAAGGGGAAGAATACTTGTTTGAAAACATAATGGCTGAAAAATTCCCTAGAGAAAGAAAGAGACACTTAGGTATAGGAAACCTAGAAGATCTCAGACAAAATGAACCCAAAATGATTCATACCAAGATATATTATAATTAAGGAAGCAAAAGATAGAGTCTCAAAGACAGCAAGAGAAAACCAAGAAATTCCATTCAAGGTAAACCCCATAAGGCTATTAGCTGATTTTTAAGCAGAAACTTAACAGATCAGAAGAGAATGGCAGGATACGTAAAGTGATGAAAGAAAAAATAATTACAGTCCAAAATACCCTATTTGGCAAAGTCACAGAATTCAGAATTAAAGAGAGAAATAATTAAAGAGAAAAATAAATCCCAGTCAAGCTAAAATAAAGTTAATCACCACCAAACCGGACTTACAAGAAATGCTAAAGGATTTCCTTTAGTGGAAAAGGTCACAATAAAAATATTTAAATATATGAAAAAAGAACCTCACTGGAAAAGGCAAATATATACTAATGGTATGAGATCAGCTGTTAGAAAAGCTAGTCTGAAAGTTAAAAGACAAAAGCAGTGCAATCAACGACAATGAGTTGGTATTCAAAATTAAAAGATTTTAAATATGTTGTCAAAAACATAAAATGTGAGGGGGGGTAAAAATGCAACGCTTTTCAGTTCAGTTCAGTTCAGTTGCTTAGTCGTGTCTGACTCTTTGCGACCCCATGAATCGCAGCATGCCAGGCTTCCCTGTCCATCAACTTCCAGAGTTCACTCAGACTCATGTCCATCAAGTCAGTGATGCTATCCAGCCATCTCATCCTCTGTCGCTCTCTTCTCTTCCTGCCCCCAATCCCTCCCAGCATCAGAGTCTTTTCCAGTGAGTCAACTCTTCACATGAGGTGGCCAAAGTACTGGAGTTTCAGCATTAGCATCATTCCTTCCAAAGAAATCCCAGGGCTGATCTTCTTCAGAATGGACTGGTTGGATCTCCTTGCAGTCGAAGGAACTCTCATGAGTCTTCTCCAACATCACAGTTCAAAAGTGTCAGTTATTTGGTGCTCAGCTTTCTTCACAGTCCAAATCTCACATCCATACATGACTACTGGAAAAACCATAGCCTTGACTAGATGGACCTTTGTTGGCAAAGTAATGTCTCTGCTTTTCAATATGCTATCTAGGTTGGTCATAACTTTCCTTCCAAGTGGTAAGCATCTTTTAATTTCATGGCTGCAGTAACCATCTGCAGTGATATTGGAGCGCAAAAAAATAAAGTCTGATACTGTTTACACTGTTTCCCTTTTCAGTTCAGTTGCTCAGTCGTGTCTGACTCTTTGAGACCCCATGAATCGCAGCATGCCAGGCCTCCCTGTTCATCACCATCTCTCGGAGTTCACTCAGACTCACGTCCATCGAGTCAGTGATGCCATCCAGCCATCTCATCCTCAGTCGTCCCCTTCTCCTCCTGCCCCCAATCCCTCCCAGCATCAGAGTCTTTTCCAATGAGTCAATTCTTCACATGAGGTGGCCAAAGTACTGGAGTTTCAGCTTTAGCATCATTCCTTCCAAAGAAATCCCAGGGTTGATCTCCTTCAGAATGGACTGGTTGGATCTCCTTGCAGTCCAAGGGACTCTCAAGAGTCTTCTCCAACACCACACTTCAAAAGCATCAATTCTTCGGTGCTCAGCTTTCTTTGCAGTCCAACTCTCACATCCATACATGACCACAGGAAAAACCATAGCCTGACTAGACGGACCTTAGTCGGCAAAGTAATGTCTCTGCTTTTGAACATGCTATCTAGGTTGGTCATAAATTTTCTTCCAAGGAGTAAGCGTCTTTTAATTTCATGGCTGCAGTCACCATCTGCAGTGATTTTGGAGCCCCCCAAAATAAAGTCTGACACTGTTTCCACTGTTCCCAATCTATTTCCCATGAAGTGATGGGACCGGATGGCATGAACTTCGTTTTCTGAATGTTGAGCTTTAAGCCAACTTTTTCACTCTCCTCTTTCACTTTCATCAAGAGGCTTTTTAGCTCCTCTTCACTTTCTGCCATAAGGGTGGTGTCATCTGCATATCTGAGGTGATTGATATTTCTCCTGGCAATCTTGATTCCAGTGTGGGGCTCGGAGAACCACACTCTGAAAAGAACATTCAGGGACAGCCTCTAGTGGACTGAGAAAGTTTATTATCTAATTGTGTAGTTTTATAATTTTCAGGGAATAGAGCATAAGATTGACTTGCACGTAGCCATTTCAGATACACATCAAAGCATTTAAGCATAAAATACAGTACCCACCGCCCAAACCATAACATAGCCTTGGCGAAACTCTAAAGGGAGTCTTATCATGAAACAACAGTCCTTGCTCTCAGAAACGGGTGGTCAGAAGGAAGCCTTAGAACATTTCAAGGCCAGACGTACAACCCTTTGTTATCCGTTCCCAGCCTCCGGCACTCGGTGAACCCTCATAACCCTTTGTTATGCTCTTTCTAGCTTCCAACCTTGAGTGGAGCACATATATTTTCAGCATTTGCTCAAAGCCTTCCAGCTCCTCCACATTCCAGCTTGTGTTTCTTCCAGTCCAGCGTTTCTCATGATGTACTCTGCATATAAGTTAAATAAGCAGGGTGACAATAACTCTAAAGGGAGTCTTATCATGAAACAACAGTCCTTGCTCTCAGAAACGGGTGGTCAGAAGGAAGCCTTAGAACATTTCAAGGCCAGACGTACAACCCTTTGTTATCCGTTCCCAGCCTCCGGCACTCGGTGAACCCTCATAACCCTTTGTTATGCTCTTTCTAGCTTCCAACCTTGAGTGGAGCACATATATTTTCAGCATTTGCTCAAAGCCTTCCAGCTCCTCCACATTCCAGCTTGTGTTTCTTCCAGTCCAGCGTTTCTCATGATGTACTCTGCATATAAGTTAAATAAGCAGGGTGACAATATACAGCCTTGATGTACTCCTTTTCCTATTTAGAACCAGTCTGTTGTTCCATATCCAGTTCTAACTGTTGCTTCCTGACCTGCATACAGATTTCTCAGGAGGCAGATTAGGTGGTCTGGTATTCCCATCTCTTTCAGAATTTTCCACAGTTTATTGTGATCCACACAGTGAAAGGCTTTGGCATAGTCAAGAAAGCAGAAGTAGATGTTTTTCTGGAACTCTCTTGCTTTTTCCATGATCCAGCGGATGTTGGCAATTTGATCTCTGGTTCCTCTGCCTTTTCTAAAACCATCTTGAACATCAGGAAGTTCATGGTTCATGTATTGCTGAAGCCTGGCTTGGAGAATTTTGAGCATTACTTTACTATCATGTGAGATGAGTGCAATTGTGCAATAGTTTGAGCATTCTTTGACATTGCCTTTCTTTGGGATTGGAATGAAAACTGACCTTTTCCAGTCCTGTGGCCATGGCTGAGTTTTCCAAATTTGCTGGCATAATGAGTGCAGCACTTTCACAGCATCATCTTTAAGGATATGAAGTAGTAGGACCTTGTAAATTGGGAAGATGAATATCTGGGAGTATATTCTCATCAAGCTAAATCTTTGATCTTCCGAATTTTACTGAGCTTCCTTTGCCCATAGAATGAGTCCTCCATCTCCTGCTTTAGAACCCAAATGGCCTCTCCTGAGATTGTCTTGAAGAAGATGACTGATACTACTTCCAAATACTCTCCTAGAAGTGAGAGTGCAAAAAAGGACTGCTAACAGCAAATGCTTGCCAGGGTGTGAGACAGTGGGAGCCCTTACACGCTGACATCGGGTGTGTGAATTGTATAAGTCCTTTGGAAAACTGACATTGTCTACTGAAGCTAAATGCATGGGGGACATAGTCCATGATCCATCGTTTCTACTCCTGCGTATCTAACCTGTATACATATATAAGTATATGCACCAAGAGACACGTTCAGAAATATTTAGCACAGCCCCATTTACTCTTGAGAACAATTCACATGCCCATCGTCAAAGGAAAGGAAAATAAACTGTGGTAGATTTACACAGAATAATACATGGATATTATTCTACAATGAACATAACGGCTACAATGTACAATGCTGCTGCTGCTGCTGCTAAGTCGCTTCAGTCGTGTCCGACTCTGTGCGACCCCACAGATGGCAGCCCACTGGGCTCCGCCATCCCTGGGATTCTCCAGGCACGAACACTGGAGTGGGTTGCCATTTCCTTCTCCAATGCATGAAAGTGAAAAGTCAAAGTGAAATCGCTCAGTCGTGTCTGACTCAGCGACCCCATGGACTGCAGCCCACCAGCGCCTCCGCCCATGGGATTTTCCAGGCAAGAGTACTGGAGTGGGGTGCCATTGCCTTCTCCGACAATGTACAATAGCATGGTTGAAATCATGCATTTATATTTAGGAAAAAAAGTCAGACACAAAAAAATGTGTTCTGTAAATTTCCATTTAATAAGTATGTAAACAGACAAAATTAGTCTAGGATGATGGAAGATCAAAATAGTGGTTACTTTGGGAATATTCATAGCAAGAATTCAGAAATAGAAGTAAGACTTTAGGGGTGTTGATATATCTTAATCTGGGTGCAGACCCCTGTTATCAAGCTAGGGGAAGTATTGAACCCTCTATATAATCCAGTTGTTAGATTTTCAAGGTACTATGGGCATAACACTCAAGATCTTCTCAGCAATCATGGGTTCCTTCATTTTTGTATCCTTAGCAACATCTCTTTTTAAATTTAGGATGGAAATGAAGCAAAATATCTTTCATTTTTTTTCTGGCCTATCCAGAAAGACAAATCTTTCAGTCCAAGCAGGCAAAATTTAATTTTCTTCTTCAAATTTTTGGTTTTCTTTGTTTGTTTTTACTCTTTGGAGTTTAGTACAAAGTTCTGTTTAGATCTCTAGTTTGGCAAATAATAGTAATTAATTCGATAGCATTTTTGGAAGATCCTTACAAAATACTATAAGGAGGTGGTTGTTGTTTAGTCACTAAGTTGTGTCTGACACTTTTGCGACCCCGGGGACTAACCCACCAGGCTCCTCTGTCCTTGGGATTTCCCAGGCAAGAATACTGGTGTGGGTTGCCCTTTCCTTCTCCAGGGGCTCTTACTGACCTAGGGGTTGAATCCCTGTCTCCTGGATGGGCAGGTGGATTCTTTGCCCCGAGCTACCTGGGAATCCCCCTGTAAGGAAGAAGTAGGTGCAATGTGATAAAAAGAGAACACCCACTGAGAACTCCTAAAAAGAATACCTTTTTGTGTGTATAGGGTTACAGGCCTGTTAGAAGTCACCCCTGAACTGGTAAGATTAAGAACTCAGGCTTTAGGGTGATACAATGTCTAGGCAGAGAAGTGGCACAGGAGATCAAGGCCTGGGAGTCCATGGGAATGGAAGTGAGTCAGAAATCTCAGGGTGGGGTGTTGCTGAAGCAAAAAGTAGAAAGGGAAGGGAAAGAAGGAGGGGAAAGTGATGAGGCAAGACAGATTAGCTGGATCACCAAATTTTCCTCAAGACTTTTTATAATCTCTTCATTCTGTTTCTCTCCTCCCATTTAATCACCAGACAATCATTGATCTACTTTCTTACTGTAGATTAGTTCACACTTTCTAGAATTTTATATAAATAAAATTATACTTTATAAACAAATAAATGTTGACTACATCTTGAGAAATCTGTATGCAGGTCAGGAAGCAACAGTTAGAACTGGACATGGAACAGACTGGTTCCAAATAGGAAAAGGAGTATGTCAAGGCTGCATATTGTCACCCTGCTTATTTAGCTTATATGCAGAGTACATCATGAGAAACGCTGGACTGGAAGAAACAAGCTGGAATCAAGATTGCCGGGAGAAATATCAATAACCTCAGATATGCAGATGACACCACTCTTATGGCAGAAAGTGAAGAGGAACTCAAAAGCCTCTTGATGAAAGTGAAAGTGGAGAGTGAAAAAGTTGGCTTAAAGCTCAACATTCAGAAAATGAAGATCATGGTATATGGTCCCATCACTTCATGGGAAATAGATGGGGAAACAGTGGAAACAGTGTCAGATTTTATTTTCTTGGGCTCCAAAATCACTGCAGATGGTGACTGCAGCCATGAAATTAAAAGACACTTACTCCTTGGAAGAAAAGTTATGACCAACCTAGATAGCATATTCAAAAGCAGAGACATTACTTTGCCGACTAAGGTCCGTCTAGTCAAGGCTATGGTTTTTTCTGTGGTCATGTATGGATGTGAGAGTTGGACTGTGAAGAAAACTGAGCATCGAAGAATTGATGCTTTTGAACTGTGGTGTTGGAGAAGACTCTTGAGAGTCCCTTGGACTGCAAGGAGATCCAACCGGTCCTTTCTGAAGGAGATCAATGCTGGGATTTCTTTGGAAGGAATGATGCTAAAGCTGAAACTCCAGTACTTTGGCCACCTCATGCGAAGAGTTGACTCACTGGAAAAGCTTCTGATGCTGGGAGGAATTGGGGGCAGGAGGAGAAGGGGACAACAGAGGATGAGATGGCTGGATGGCATCACTGACTTGATGGATGTGAGTTTGAGTGAACTCCGGGGGTTGGTGATGGACAGGGAGGCCTGGCGTGCTGCAATTCATGGGGTCACAAAGAGTCGGACATGACTGAACTGAACTGAACTGAAGATGAATCTGAGGAGGGCATGGGTGTAATGTTAGATTGCTTAGACTTTTTTTGCAAATGGGAAGAGGAAATAGTCATATAATACATTTGAGGACAAATGGACCTGAGAAAATATCTGTTTTATATAATTATCCATTAGTAATTACCTAATTACTAATTAAATAATTATAGAGGCTAAAGCAAATCTGTATTTAAAATGCTTGTGTCTATCTCCTGAAGAAAAATGGCAATTTAGTATTTTGGAATTTTAAATCACAGCGACAAACAACATGACTGAACAACCATTTGTATAGGTATTGCACACTGAGAAATTTGGAAGGAATATAAATTAATATTTTAAAAGTGATTTATATTTATGATAAGTCCTTCTTCACTAACCTAAGACTTTTAGTAAAATATTTCTCCCCTAGACTATTTTAACAAGTGTGTTGAAATAACATAGGATTTGCAGTATCCTTTATCCTTGGGGGGATAACTTTCAAGATCCCCAGTGGATGCTTAAAACTCCAGATAGTATCAATTCTATGTATACTATGTTTTTCTTCTATATACATATCTATGATAAAGTTTAATTTATATATTAGGCCACAGTAAGAGATTAACAATAGCTAATAATAAAATAGAACACTTATAAAAATACACTATAATAAAATTCATGTGAGTATGTGCTTTCTCTCTCTTGAAATATCTTATGTATGACTTTCATGCCTTTTTCATCCTTACTAAGCACTTATTGTGCACAGTGGCTGTAACGTTTGCAGTTTGAGGTGCACAGCAAAATAAGCATGGGTTTCTTTTTCCTTCTTCACAGTTTCACAGATGGAAGATTTTTTCTTACCATAGATCTTAGCAACTTCAGCATGCAATTTTTTTTTCCTTCGTTATTAAGTTGAGGACTTTCACCTTTGCACTTGAAGGTCGTGCTCATGGCTTCTCTTTGGCATATCCGAATTCCCAGCATCACGATCTTGTGCTTTGGGGTGATGGCTAGAAAAATCAGGGTGACTTGAACACAAGCACTGTGGCAATAACACCATGACAGCTGCTGAAGTGACTAGTGGGTAAAATCCCCGGCACCAAGGCCTGATTCCTGTCCCTGCAGGACAGAGTAGACTGGAAAGAGACGTCATACACAGAACGTGCGATTTAAAACTTATGAATTATTTGTGAAATTTTCCATTTAATATTTTTGACCACAGTAGACTCTGGGTAACTGAAACTGGAAAGTGAAATCTCAGATAAGTGGGGGGATGATTGCACAATTATAATCAGATTTCCTATAATGGACTTGGTTTATAATTTTAAAACCAGTGGATACCAATTCCATGCAGAATTTCCAAAGTTTTTGGAAGTAAATTTACTGATCTTTGTGTTTTGACACCTTCCTTTCTCTACATTTTAATGCTGTGTTCCAGACATGTTGGGGGACATTCAACTTCAAGGGATCCAATATGTTCTTCTTTTGTGTGCTGTTTCTCAAGGACTTTCTTCTATTCCTTATCAGTTCCTGGAAAACACGAGCGAGCAGAGCTGCACACAGCTCTCAGGACTGAGATCATGAGAGTGGGCGCCTGCTTGGATTCCTTTCAGTGACTCCCTTCAGTGACCTTTTACTTAAAAATAATCTATTCAGTTATGCCCTTCTTACTCAGGATATGGAATGCTTTCTGGCCCTTTGAAGATTGTTATTAGCTTGGCTTGGATTTTGCTCAATTCTTTTTTTTTTTTTTTTTTACTGCCTAAAGCTGCCTTGTATAAAGATATATAAACATGCATTTCTGCAAATAAAGCACCCTTCTTTCACTCGAAACTTGGGTCCCCTGCGTCCCTCTTCTTGTTGACTCCAGTCCCCAGGTCCCTGTCTGTAAAGACCATAACACAGACAGACTTTACACTGTAATTAAATCTTAGAACTTCTTCTTCCTACATAACTGTAACTTTGTACCCATTGACCAACATCTTCCCATTTCCCTACCTCCCCACCCCTGGTAATCACCAGTACTTCCTTCTCTCTCTCCTTCTGTGAATTTACTTTTTTCCATTTCACCTATGAGTGAGATTCTGTAGTATTTTTCTTTCTTTCTGTGTGTGGTTCATTTCGGTTAGCTTGAGGTCCTCCAGGTTCTTCTTTGTTGCAGCAAATGGCAGAATGCTGTGGGCTGGGACAGGAAATAAAATGTAGTAAAATCTGGCTTTCAAATAAAGCAAAATAGATTTTTTAGCTTAATTTTAAAAATTAACCTTAGGGAGTCTTCTATATTGCTTGGGTCTGGGGAACCGCTCTGTGGTAATGTTCTTTGGTCTTCTTACAGATATTTCAGATTCCCTCATCCCATGGAGATAATTGATATTTAACCCTCACATAGAATTCTGGATCAGAAATGTGAATTCAAAGGTAGGTGCAGGATGGTTTCCAGGCAACCGCGGCATATACTTATTTTCAGAAGTGATGGTTCCATGCAGTATGAATCATTTGACAGTTTAGTAGCGTATGGACAGAGCTCTAAGCCCTGTGCTTCTAAAAGCACTCTCCAAAGAACTGTGTTCTTTGATCTAAATGGTTATACAGGTGAATTGTGTTTAACAGTGTTTCCAGGGGCATCAAAATGGCCGTTCTATTCAAGTCTTAAAATGGAAATCAGTTGTAACAGTTTACTGAATATGTGCACCATGGGTATTTTTATTCCTATCTCAAGTAATACTTGTGAGATGTTTGCACACTATTTTGTGTATATATATTTGTAGCAGGAAGAACCAGGATTATATTTAGAACTGTGTAACCTTATTTCCCACAACTCCCACTTCTGTGTTTCTCTTTACATTAGCGTGTTTCAATAACTATTCATGTTAAAGATTACATACTCAAACACTTCAATTGTGTCCAGCTCTTTGTGACCCCGTGGACTGTAGCCTGCCAGACTCTGTCAGTTGAATCCTCAGGCAAGAATACTGGAGTGAGTAGCCATTCCCTTCTCCAGGGGATCTTCCTCACCTAGGGATCGAACCCTCACCTTCTGCGTTGCAGGGAGACTCCTTGCCATCTGAGCTACCAGGGAAGGGGTTCACATATATTACTTCAGTTAGTTTTCCCAGGATACCAGTGAAGTAGGTACTAATAATAGCTGTATTTTCCAGATGAGAAAACAGGCTTGACTAAGTGAATTAATGTTCCCAAGGTTCCAAAGTTAATACATGAGTAATAGAGCCATGATTTGAATTCAGGTAGAGAACACGGTTAACTTCAAGTAACTTTCATACTTAATCTTCAACTTTAGCCTACCTATATCTGCAAACAGGTGTCCATTTAAGGTGCTCATTTCTCGTCTCCCTTTCTCTCTTCCTCCCCTCCTATTTGTCTCGTATTTATTCAACTTCACTGAATCTGTTGTCTACAACATGACCAATGAAACTAGTGTTGCTAAATCCAATGTCTACCTCCTCAAATTTCTCATTAAAATGCAAAATACAGGTAGTATCTTGTTTGACTTCTGTGATACAGCCTACGGTTTGGTTGTTTTTCTGTCTCCTTTGCACAAATTTCAGATGTTCAAGTTTCCCAGGGATTAGTCCTCTTCTTTATAAAGGACATCTCTCTTTGACTATTTCATTAATTCACACAATTTATATAACATCTGTATGCTGTTAAATTCCAGATCTATAGCTTCATCCTTCCCCTCATTTAGACTTTCTCTTGAAATCCAAACCTGAACTTTCCAACTGGAAATCTAATAGACATCTCAAATTCAGCATGCCTAAGAAGCACCTTATTTTATTGGGCTCCAAAATCACTGCAGATGGTGACTGCAGCCATGAAATTAAAAGACGCTTGCTCCTTGGAAGAAAAGCCTTGATTAACCTAGACAGCATATTAAAAAGCAGAGACATTACTTTGCTGACAAAGGACTGTCTAGTCAAAGTTATGGTCTTTCCAGTAGTCATGTATGGATGTGAGAGTTGGACCATAAAGAAAGCTGAGCCCAGAAGAACTGATGCTTTTGAACTGTGGTGTTGGAGAAGACTCTTGACAGTCCCTTGAACAACAAGGCAATCAAATCAGTCATTCCTAAAGGAAACCACACCTGAATATTCAATGGAAGAAATGATGCTGAAATTGACACTCCAATACTTTGGCACCTGATGCAAAGAACTGACTCATTTGAAAAGACCCTGATGCTGGGAAAGATTGAAGGCAGGAGGAGAAGGGTATGTCAGAGGATAAGATGGTTGGATGGCATCACCAACTAGATGGACATGAGTTTGAGTCAGCTCTGGGAGTTGGTGATGGACAGAGAAGCCTGGCATGCTGCAGTCCATGGGGTCACAAAGAGTTGGACACGACTGAGTGAGTGAACTGAACTGAACTGAAGCAGAACCTTTGAATCCAACCGTCCTTTTTCAAACTTACTTTGCCTGAAGACTTCTCCCTCTCATTAATTGACAACAGTTTCCTACAAGTCACTCAAGCCCACACCTGGAAATCTTCCTTGTCTAAGATCTTTCTTTTATACTCTACATCCAAAGCGTCAGGAAATCTTTCTGGATTTACATTCAGAATGTATTCAGCATCTGACAACATCAGACCACTTTTCCTGCAATCAACCCCACCCGGGTGAACCTGATTCATAGCCTGAATTTCTGCAGTCACGTTCATACTGGCTTCATGCTTCCAACATTACAACTGTGTGATCTACTCTTTATACAGCAGCTGGATTGATCCTTGTAAAAAGAAAGTCAAATAAAGTCATACTCCCACTCAAATTCTTTCAGTATTTTCCTGTCTTGCTCAGAATACATGGCAAAGTCCTTATGGTAATCCTGAACCATTTGCAGCTCTCATCCTCCTCTGACTTGGCTTCTACTTTTCCCTCCTATTGATTATCTTACAGCCACATGAATATATTTCTTGCTGTGTCTTAAATATGTCGGGCATGTTCAGGCCTTAGGATCTTTGCACTTACTGTTCCCTCTTCCTGGAACTTTCTCCCTCAGTATCTAAATGATTAGTTCTCTCATTTTCTTCTAGTATTTGCTCAGATTTTATCTTCCCAAAGATGCCTGCTGTGACCATCTTAATTGAAAATAAGGCTTACATCCCCATGTACATCTCTCAGTCCTCCCTACGGTGTTCTATTTTTCATACAACTTTTCAACTTTTCACATATTATATGATTTCTTATTTTTATTATTTATTCTCTGAGTTCTATATAGAAAAGTAAATTCTATAAGGGCAGGGGTTTATGTCTGTTTTGTTCACTAGTGTATTTCACGTGCCTAGAGCAGTGTATGGCATATAGTGGTGCCTTATGTATGTGTCTGAATGTGTGTATGTGTGTATCTATATATGTATGTAAGTATATATGTGTTCATATGTATCTATGAAATACATATATGAATGACTGAATGGACTTATAAAGGAGAAGAAAAAAGGAGTCAGATCCAAAATAAAATTATACATCTACACTTGTAGGCTCAAAGAACATATTTAACAGCTCTAAAACAATGGCATTAATACTTTATATGTATACATTTATCATTTCAATGAGAATTCTCAGATGTGGCTAAAGGGAATTTCAGAGCTCTATTTGAACGGGAGTCTACCAAACAGTATTGGTATAGAGTTTAGTTGAGAGATTGGTGAAGCCAGTGCATCACTATGCAGGGAGCATTTATAAATGAGACACATAAGGAAAAAAGCACTCTCACACATGTATGTACACACACACACAACACACACACACATTCTCACTCACACTCACAGCTCAAGCAAAATACCTCTAGTGAGCAATAAGTCATTTCCAGGAAGAAGCATGATTTTGAAGTTACACTTGACTTGACGATAAATAAAAACTTGTTTACAATAAGAAATGACTTAGGCATAATTTTAACTTCCCTCAGCTTTAGTTTTCTCAACTATTTTTAAAATAAAAGGGCAATAACAGTAAAACCAAAATTGTTAAGAGCTTAGGAATATTAAAGTAGGTATTGCATAAGAATTATTTTTTTAACATTTTATCATGAGGAATTTTCTCTGGTTTTAAATATCAGTCCAGTTAAAGATTTTTTGATCCTCACTTGTAACCATCTTCTAAGGCACCTTAAACCTCTGGAGCCAGGAGCTGTCTTTATAATGCTGCTCAACGCTGTGCTTCCCAAGACCAGTCTTCATTAGAGAAAGTTGAGATGAACCAGTCTTCATTAGAGAAAGTTGAGATGAGATATGTCTGTCTTCCTGGAAATGGAAGAGTTCCAATGTTTCTTCCAATTCTAATGTATTATGATACAAAAAATGTGTGTTTCAGGCAAGATCTTCATATTATATCCTCATAAAAGCTATTGCTGCTAAATAGGTAGAGAGCTGTTGATAATTCAGAAGGGACAAAATTTCCCATTTTATTTTCTAATACATTAATACTGGCAAATCAGTGTTACTACAGACTGTTGGCCAGTGCAAGGAAATAAAACTCAGAAACCACATAATATTTGTCTTACAATGTTTCAATTATGGTTCAATTGTGTTTCTGTCACAGGGCATATAATTATGAAGATTAAATAGTAATTTATGTCCCTTGTTCCTTAAGCTCTTCTAAAATGGGTCAAATCATTTAATGTCCTATCAGATTGGGGGAAAAAAAGAGCATTTTGTTCCATACAAATAAAATGTATGTTCCTTGGGTAAAGTAGCAGTGTTTTCTTCTGCTCTGATGATAAATGTAATTCAGGTGGAGCCTGGATCTCTTGATGTTAGGAGTTTGAATCCTGACTCTCTGGTTGTCATCTGGGTGAATTTATGTATGTCCTTTCACTTCTCAGATCCTTGGGGATTTGTTGTTTCTTCTCAATATGAATTTAAATAATGTAAACTTTGCAAAAATTGCTATTACCATCAAATAAAGTGTGCTGTGTGAAAGTGCTCAGCCTCCAGCGCAGGGCTCAGAGCGCTGGGCATCTTCCCTTCTTTGTTTACTACCTCTCCCTGAGTGTCTTTAAGATGCCTTGGCCTATGGCTGTGTTTCATATTCATGCCTTGCTTTTGGAGTGGTTTTTCTTTTCTTTTCTTTTTGGTTCCTGTTTTCTTTTTTCTTTCAGTGAATTTTCATTTCGTTTTTTTTAAATTAGAAGATAATTGCTTTACAATGTTGTGTTGGTTTCTGCATACAATAATGTGGATCAGCTCTGTGTATACATATATCCCCTCCCTCCTAAGCCTCCCTCCCCGCAGCCCTCCCGCCCCTCTGAGTATCGCAGGGCGCCGCTGAGCTCCGTTACCCGGCAACTTCCCTCCAGCTGTCTGTTTTACACCCAGTAGTGTATGTACGTCAGTGCTTCTTTCTTAATTTGTCCCACCCTCTCCTTCCCCCTCTGTGTCGACAAGTCCATTTTTTATATCTGTATTTCTATTTCTGACCCGCAAATAGGTTCATCAGTACCATTTTCTAGATTCCATATATATGTGTTAATATATAACATCTGTTATTCAGACTTACTTCACTCTGTATAACAAGTTCTGTGTTCATCTACCTCACTAGATCTGACTCAAATTCATTCCTTTTAATGGCTGAGTATCTGCTTTTTCCTTAGGGTTCTGGCACCCACTGTAGCATGAACTGGATAAGCTCAGCCTTCCAGGCACCTCAGGTGTTTGGCTCCTGGTCAGGCTGATAACAGGACTCCCCACTTCCGGTCAATGCTGCGGAGACAGTTACTTCTCAGGTGCAAGTTTTTTTCTGCCTTCCTTCACCCCAGACTTTAATAGTGCCTCATCTTTATTGACCATCTTTATATGTAAGACACTGGATCAAAGTGTCTCTGTGTTTGGAGAATGGGGAAAACACAAGCTCTCAGTTGCCCATATTATTTTGTTTCTATATTCCATGGAAGCAGATATTCATTTAATAGGAGTCTGACTTCACTAGTTTGTTGAATGCTTGGCTAGGTAATGAGTGAATTTCTCTGCTGCCCTGAACTAGACTTGTTCAGTTCAGTTCAGTCGCTCAGTCGTGTCCGACTCTTTGCGACCCCAGGAATCGCAGCACGCCAGGCCTCCCTGTCCATCACCAAATTTCACTCATTCATCGAATAAAGCAAGGCAGCAGAATCTAAGCTCCAAGAAGTCAAAGACTCTATCTATGCTGTTTGCTTTTATTTCCTCAGCTTCTACAGGAGTGTTGGCACTGAGTGGGTATGTTTTACATTTTCCTAGAGGATTGATATTATGGTTTCTTTTTCCCTTAAGTGCAGTGAAGACTCTATTTAGGACTTCCACCCTTCCTAACATTTATCTTCTCTGATGTCAACCACATCTCGACAAGGTCATGCGCCACTCAGCATCTGCCACGTTTTAGACGAAGGTCTTGACTGGGAAGGCAAGCCCATCATCTTCCCTGAGGAGGGTTGGATGCCCTGGTTTAGTACTGATCTGTTGACACTGGGGAGGATGAAGGCCAGGACCCCTTGGCCACTGCTCAGCTGGAGGAAATGGGCCTGCAGAACCTTTGTGTGTTGTTGAACGTTACAAATCAGAATGAAGGGTTGCAAAGCACAGCTCAGAAATTTACAGGGCCTGCCTGGAAATGAGACAGGATTTGAGCCAATTTATCATGGCACACACTCTGCTTGCTTCAAGGCAGAGGGACCCATAAATAAAGGGGATGAGAGTGGATTTGCTGTTTGAGCATTTTAATTCAGAGCAAGTAAATATGTGGGCCTCATAGGCACCATTGTCTCCTGATGATTTCTTTCATTTTCATTAATCACCTCTCTGGCAAAATGTCTCATGTGGAGGCATAGTGCTGGGTCTATAGTGGTTCATAGCATCAAGAAGTCCTGCTCATAATTTTCAGATTTATAAAAGCTGAGAAGAAAGATCTTTAAGATCAATGTAGTTACCTTCTAGTTTTATTCAGGTAAAATGAAAACATCTAGGATATTTGGTTTCCTTCCAAATATCCTATGACTTAAAACTCTTACATTCTGTGTTCCACTGCATTTTTATTCTACTGTGAAGCAGGTCCACTGATATCTACTCTTAGTTTCTCTTGCTTTATTTTACAGGTACTTCTTTAGTGTGGCTTTCTTTGCCTTAGAGGCATTTTAAAAATTTCATTTATTGAGGTATAGTAGATGTATAATATTATATAGGCTTTAGGTGTACAATATAGCAATTCACAATTTTAGAAGGTTATATTCCATTTATGGTTATTATAAAATATTGACTCTATTCCCTGTGCTAGACAGTATGTCCTTATAGTTTATTTATTTTGTACATAATACATTGTACCTCTTAATCACTTACTCTTATCTTGCCCTTCCCCACTTCCGTTTTCCTGCTGGTAGCTACTAGTTTGTTCTTTATATATGTTCTGTTTCTTTCTTATTATAGTCACTGGTTTTATTTTTTAGATTTCCACATATAAGTGACATCATACAGTATTTGTCTTTTTCTGTCTGACTTATTTTGTTTACCCTCCAAGTCCATCCATGTTATTGCAAACGACAAAATTTCATTCTTTTTTTTATGACTGAGTAGCATTCTATTTGGAAGGAATGATGCTAAAGCTGAAACTCCAGTACTTTGGCCACCTCATACGAAGAGTTGACTCATTGGAAAAGACTCTGATGCTGGGAGGGATTGGGGGCAGCAGGAGAAGGGGACGACAGAGGATGAGATGGCTGGATGGCATCACTGACTCGATGGACGTGAGTCTGGATGAACTCCGGGAGTTGGTGATGGACAGGGAGGCCTGGTGTGCTGCAATTCATGGGGTCGGAAAGAGTCGGACATGACTGAGTGACTGAACTGAGCTGAGCATTTCATTTTGGGCTTCCCAGGTGGATTAGTGATAAAGAATCTACCTGCCAACCCAAGAGATGCAGGAAATGTGGGTTCAGTTCCTGGGTTGGGAAGATCCTCTGGAGGGGGAAATGGAAACCCACTCCAGTGTGCTTGCCTGGATAGTCCCATGGACAGAGGAACCTGGTGGGCTACAGTCCATGTAGTCACAGAGTCAGACATGACTGTGTAACTGAGCATGTCATTTTATATACACACACACAACACACACATGTGTGCATGTACACACGCACGCACACACCCCCCACATCTCCAAATAGTTTTTGAAGAACATGGAATTAATTGCTTAACATCTTCCTGTGGCTGGAAGTGGAAAAACACACAATTCTGAAGTTAGTAGTGAAGTCATCTTTTAATTTTTTATGCTTTTCCATCTCTTTTATTTCATTCAGGAGAATGAAAATTAACTGTACTTTTTCCAAGCAGTTTTTTGGTTACAGAGTTCTATGATAAATCCATTATGGTCTATGGGCTCATAATTTAGCTAGTCTAGCCTTTCAGGAGAAACATACATAAAATCTATTAAGACTATAACATAATGGAGTCTGTGAAAGATCAGAGACACAAGGTGGAAAAGTAGCACCTTTTGATATAGCTGAATTGGTAAGATTGTTTTGACCCCAAAAGAATTTGATGTGACAAATTTGATGCCTTGAAATGTAAAAAAAAATACTTTAAAAATATTACCAAATAGCAATCACAGTAGATGTCTGCCGGGGTCCAGCCCCAGTGGATCCAGGGTGATTCGAAGGGTGGATGGCGTTGGCGAGGAAAACTTATTTATTTATTAATATTAGATTAGATTAGGAAGAAATAGTGTAGTAAGAAAATTAAGTGGAGAAAAGAGGCTGAATAACTTGGTTTACGGGGAAGGCCAATAAAGCTCCAGACAAGGAGCTTACACCATCTATGTTCGGCCACCGGCGCCCATTTGAATATTGGAGAGTGCCCCGCCTTGGGCTCACTCTCTCACAGATCTTAAAAGCCAGGGCAAGTACGTAGATATGATGAGCTTCCCAGCTCCAGATGGGAATTCAGCCTGAAATTAAAGTATAAAGAGGAGACACGGGGGAAACCAGTCCAGCGACTGATCCCATCCTCTATTGTTCAGAAGGCCTTTTATACTTTTGATGAAACATAGAGATCAATGGATAATACAAAATTATGCAGCATCAGCAGCCCTGATTCTTATCAAAACTAGGCTTTTCTCTCTGCATACCTAATTGTATACACAAGTCTTAGTTGATTTACATTATCTTTTAGCCAAAAGGGCCAATTAACATTTTACAGCCTTTTTCCTGATAAGGGTTTGTCAACCAGAAGACTTATTTGTGTTGATCTTTCCAAAGTCTGGTGCCACTCTCAGAAAGCACTAAATAAAGTTACATTCTTACATAGCAAGGACACAAGAGGAGTGCAGTGATATATAACAAAGAAAAGTAATTAACTCAAAAGTCTAGTGTTGCTAACAAAAAAACTACTATCTATCCTTTTCCATATCCCGTTTACATTGATTAACATCCTCCCAGGTGCCTAAAAGATAAAGAATATGGAGGCCTGGCAGCAGTCATTGAGTCAACAGTGAAAACCCCTACCAATGTAATTTTTAAATCTTTAGAAAAGGTTCTGTTTCCTTAAGATGCTTTTAAGCTTTGTGCCTCTCGTGGTTGGGGGCCGTAAGCAATTCACAAACTGTAAGAGGTCTGGGGAACCTGTTAGACAAGCTAGAGAGTTATCAGAAGGGGTTTAACTGAAACATCCCTTTTAAATGCAGAAGACTAAAGCCTTGAATTGACTTTTCCAGAGAATATCAGAAGAGTGGAAAAGCAGAGTACAAAGGCCGGCAGATTCTTATTTTTTGGGGGGTGGATGCTCGGGAAATTCCAGGGGGAACCCCTGAAACCTGATCACGTCCTTGCGTTTGTCAGGCTTCCTTCCACATGACCTTGTCACGGGCAGGATTCCTCACGCTGGCCCCTGACAGATGTCCTTCTTATTTTTCTTAAATCCATTCCTGATCATATTCTTAACCTCCTCCCTCAGAGGAGGATAATGGCAAGCATCTGGGCAAGCATTTGAAGATGCTACAACCCAGACATAAGGTGAGGAATTTAGAGAAATAATTTACATATCATAAAATTCACCCATTTAAAATGTTCAATTCAGTGGTTTTTAGTATGTTTACAGGGACTTCCCTGGTGGCTCAGAGGGTAAAGCCTCTGTCTACAATGCCGGAGACCCGGGTTCGAGCCCTGGGTTGGGAAGATTCCCTGGAGAAGGAAATGGCAATCCACTCCAGTACTACTGCCTGGAAAATCCCATGGGCAGAGGAGCCTGGCAGGCTGCAGTCTGTGGGGTCGCAAAGAGTCGGACACGACTGAGCGACTTCCCTTCCTTCCTTCTACAGACGTATACAACTAACATCATAGTCTTTAACCATAATTCTATCACCATAATTTCAAAACATTTTCATCACCTCAGAGATAAATATCATACCCATTAGCAGTTATTTCTCCTACCATAAACACTCATACGCCTGACCCATCTTTAGTCCTAAGAAACCACTAATCTCCTTTCCATCTCTATGGATTTGCTTATTTTGGACATTTCCTTTAAATCGTGTCATGTAATATATTTTTTTTGTGATTGGCTTCTTTGACTTAACACAGTGGTTTTTGAGGTTCACTTATGTCATCACAATAAAGATGGGCACAATAAAGGACAGAAATGGTCTGGACCTAACAGAAGCAGAAGATATTAAGAAGAGGTGGCAAGAATACACAGAAGAACTGTACAAAAAAGAGCTTCATGTGCCAGGTAATCATGATGGTATGAAAACTCACCTAGAGTCAGACATCCTGGAATGTGAAGTCAAATGGGCCTTAGAAAGCAGCACTATGAACAAAGCTAGTGGAGGTGATGGAATTCCAGTTGAGCTATTTCAAATCCTAAAAGAAGATGCTGTGAAAGTGTTGCACTCAATATGCCAGCAAATTTGGAAAACTCAGCAGTGGCCACAGCATTGGAAAATGTCAGTTTTCATTCCAATCCCAAAGAAAGGCAATGCCAAGGAATGCTCAAACCACTGCACAATTGCACTCATCTCACAGCCTAGTAAAGTAATGCTCAAAATTCTCCAAGCCAGGCTTCAGCAATACATGAACCATGCACACCCAGATGTTCAAGCTGGTTTTAGAAAAGGCAGAGGAACCAGAAATCAAATTGCCAATATCTGCTGGATCATCGAAAAAGTAAGAGAGTTCCAGAAAAACATCTATTTCTCCTTTATTGGCTACACCAAAGCTTGACTGTGTGGATCACAACAAACAGTGGAAAATTCTTCAAGAGATGGGAAGACCACCTGACCTTCCTTTTGAGAAACCTATATGCAGGTCAGGAAGCAACAGTTAGAACTGGACATGGAACAACAGACTGGTTCCAAATCAGGAAAAGAGTATGTCAAGGCTCTATATTGTCACTCTGCTTATTTAACTTACATGCAGAGTACATGATGAGAAATCCTGGGCTAGATGAAGCACAAACTGGAACCAAGATTGCCAGGAGAAATATCAATACCCTCAGATATGCAGATGACACCACCCTTATGGAAGAAAGTGAAGAACTAGAGTGCCTCTTGATGAAAGTGAAGGAGGAGAGTGAAAAAGTTGGCTTAAAGCTCAACATTCAGAAAACGAAGATCATGGCATCTGGTCCCATCACTTCATGGCAAATAGATGAGAAACAGTGGAAATAGTGGCTAACTTTATTTTGGAGGGGGCTCCAAAATCACTGCAGATGGTGACTGCAGCCATGAAATTAAAAGATGCATACTTCTTGGAAGGAAAGTTATTACCAACCTAGACAGCATATTAAAAAGAAGAGACATTACTTTGCCAGCAAAGGTCCATCTAGTCAAGGCTGTGGTTTTTCCAGTAGTCATGTATGGATGTGAGAGCTGGACTATAAAGAAAGCTGAGCGCCAAAGAAGTGACGCTTTTGAGCTGTGGTGTTGGAGAAGACTCTTGAGAGTCCCTTGGACTGCAAGGAGGTCCAACCAGTCCATCCTAAAGAAAATCATTCCTGAATATTCATTGGAAGGACTGATGTTGAAGCTAAATTCCAATACTTTGGCCACCTGATGTGAAGAGCTGACTCATTTGAAAAGACCCTCATGCTGGGAAAGATTGAAGGCGGGAGGAGAAGGGGACGACAGAGGATGAGATGGCTGGATGGCATCACTGACTCGATGGACATGAATCTGAGTGAACTCCGGGAGTTGGTGATGGACAGGGAGGCCTGGCGTGCTGCGGTTCATGGGGTCACGAAGAGTCGGACACGACTGAGTGACTGAACTGAACGATGTCATCACATGTATCAGTACTTCATTCTTTATTGCCAGATAATATTCCACTGTGTAAATTTGCCATATCTGTTTCTTCATTATGAAATTCATGGATATTTGTGTTGTTCCCACTTTTTTGCCTATTGTGAATAATGCTGCTATGCACATTCAAATACAAGTTTTTGTGTGGACATATTTCATTTCTCTTTGGCGGATACTTAAGAGTAGAGTTGATGCAATTCTATGGTAACTCTGTTTAATGTCTAAAAAGATAAAGATTATTATGTTTTTAATTTGGAAAGTGTATTGATTTTTGCTTCTAGAATTTATTGAAATGTCCACATAATACAGCCAAGTGACAGTATTATAGACTCATTTAATTGTGTCTTACAAATGAGTAGGACTTGGGCTATTCAAAGAATAAATAAATCGTGATACTACTCACAGAAAGCTCATGATTCAGGAGGGGAAACAGACCATGCCACTGAAGGTTCTGGTAACCAGGAGATAGCAGGTGGAGGGGAAGTGAGCAGAGCAGTCAGAAGAACATCTAGGAGAGAGAAAGTACTGTAAGCACCGCGAAGCTGGTAGCAAAAGGGCAGCAGGGGAGAAGCACTGAAAGGAAAGAGAGCATCACATGTCAGAACATCGACTGGGAGAAAAGGCACAACATATTTATGGGAAATCAAACAATACAACCTAAATGGGGGGCTAGTTTGTGAGGAGCTAGCAAGTGGCTTCAGATCATTAAGCAGACTTCAAGAGAACTATCTGTTTTCTTTTATCCCTGAAGGAAATAAGAAGAGAAAGAACTATAAAATGCCTTGAAAAATGGAACTGGCTATCAAAAAGTTTATTTTTATTAAAGTGTTAATAAAAAAAGAAATACTTTTATTTTTCAGTCCAAACTATCCTTTAGTAAAATTTTATTTTTTATTTTAAAAGACATAATTGCCAACTGCAGAAAATTTAGAAAATATTAAAGAATATAAAATAAAAATCAATAGTAATCTCACAGCCTAGAAACAAACATTTTTAGCATTTTGAAATCTACCCTATATTAATTTTCATATTTATAGCTGCTTACATAGTAAAAAAAAAAAACAAACCAGGCAGAATATTGAAGAAAATAAGAGTTGGCATTCTAAATGTATACAGGGTTAATCAATGCATTACAGTGGAAGAGACCTTCCGATATAGTAGGAAAATGGGTGAATATGAACTGTCATTTTATATACTTAGTTCAATTACTCCATTTGTAAATCACTTTGGTGAGCAATTAGTCATTTCAAACAGCCATTTCTGACATCAAAATATTTATTAATTATATTGGGATAAAAGGATGTCATCAAATGACCATATGGAAGAGATTTGATAAATCACCTCATGCTGATGGTGAAATTTTCCATCATCTTAAAAATAATTTTCTAGGAGAGTGTTAGGAATTAGAAAAATTCTTATAGCACAGTATTTATTGCAAAGTAATAAAAATAATCTTTAAAACTTAAATACCTAATACAAAGTTTTAAAATTGCTTTTCGCTTGTAATCAAAGAAAGCATTTTAAACACAAATCACATATCTTTATTTTGCATACCTAATTAGTAGTCAGTTAAAAACTGATAATTTTCAATCCAAGGACATTCAGTTGAAATGTGCATTTCTTGTTTCCTTAGTGGGTTGCAGAGTGGACAGGGCTCTTTTGAAAGGAATTTAATAGTATATATATATATAGTATGTGTCTTTAAAATGTTTATGCTCATTAATACAATCTAAGAAAGTTCCCAGTAACTAAGACAAAGATTTACGACCAAAGATATGCATTGCTGGCTTCCCTGGCAACTCAGATGGTCAAGAACCCGCCTGCAATGCAGGAGACCTGGGTTCAGTCCCTGGGTTGGGACGATCCCCTGGAGGAGGGCATGGCGACCACTCCAGTATTCTTGCCTGGAGAATCCCATGGACAGAGGAGCCTGGCGGGCTACAGTCCATGGGGTTGCAAAGAGTGACATGACTCATTGACACAACTAAGTGAGTAAGGACAGCGTGTGCATTGTTAGGCATTACAAATACTATATCATGTATTTTCATAATCATAAAATAATGATTATAAAGACTGCTTAATAAATTGAGGCCTATGTGAAATGAAGTATCAGTCTTCCATTAAATGATACTTTAAGGAACACTTTATGATGGGTCAATTCATATTGTATATGTGAAAAATCAATGTACAAAACTACTTATGGAAGAGTATCAACTAGAGCGAGATACAGGGAGGTAGAAAGACTTAAAGGAAACGTATTTATGATATTACTATTGGTTTCTTCTAGGAAGTAAGCTATGGTTAACTTAGATATTTCTCTTCTCTGTTTGCTAAACCTTGTTTTTCATTCTGGTGAGAAGGGCATATGCCTGGAAGCCCTGTGCAAGGAGATGATTACAGAAAGTATCCAGAAGGATATCAAAAGTATCTCCCTGATTCTTGTGGTTTTGGGTTCTGGTAGGTCCTAAATTTGTCATGTTATACTCAATATGAGGATTACATTCTTGTTTGTTGTTCTCTGCCCAGTAGGACATCCTGTGTATCTGTGGCAGCCTATCACTAAGGCCTGAGATTTGTCCCCATAATCTCGTTTAGCTAAATCCCGCCTTCTCTGGGTACCACCTTTGAGACTGGAGTCGGCTTCCCAAAGTGGCCTGCTGTCTTTACTTCCTGCACTAGAACTGGCTCCTGCAGCTGCATCTGGGTCACCAGGCATCTCCCAGCATTTCTTAAGATTCTTGGTTCTTTGCTGGCTTTGTGTTGCCTCATCACACATAACATCTCAAAACACTTACTCTATAGAGGATTTTCTTTGTTGACTTTTCACAACATCAAAAAGGTATAGAGAGCAACAGAGAAGCACTGAAATGAGAACAGGCATGGGTACAAAGTGTAAAGGATTTGAGAGCTGAAGAGGAAAGACACTCTTAAAGGCTCAAGGGAGAAGTGACAGAATCATGGAAGATGAGGTGATACGGGAGCTCTGTAAGGCCATGCCATCTCTGAAGACTGCCTTAAAGTAGTTGGATAGTAATTTCTGCCCAGAGCTCCCTAGCCCTTGGCCTCAAATATCTGAAAAATTATGTAGATCATATCTAGAGCCTCAGTTATCTTCTTCAAAGGTCTGTCTTCCTACCAGGCAGATGGTAGCCAAAGCCATGGATGGCTTCACCTGGAAGCTTAGGTCCTTGGGGTTATCACTAAGGAAACAAATGTTTTTCGTGTCATGGAAACTGGTGTAAATTGCATTGTTGATACTGAATTCTTCTTATCAGTCAAAATAAATTTTAAAATATTTATCAAGTTTTTACTTTATACAGAGAATAATAAGAGCTTCTAGAAGAAAATATGACACCTGCACATAAGAAATTTATCTTTTTTCCTGGAAAGATGACACATATTATATTGTAAGCAGTGGTTGCTATAAATGGAGTATTTGCATCCCTGTATCTCAGGCAGAGGGCTTTCCAGGTGGCACAGGTGATAAAGAACCTGCCTGCCAGTGCAGGAGATGTGAAAGACCTGGGTTAAGTCCCTGGAGGAGGAAGTGGCAACCTGCCTCCAGTATTCTTGCCTGGAAAATCCCATGGATAGAGGGCTACAGTCAATAGGGTCACAAAGAGTGGGACACGACTGAAGCAACTCAGCACACACACACACACACACACACACGCGCACACACACACACACACACACACACACACACACCTTGGACAGAACATAAGGCTGTTCAGTGACTGTTGTTACTGGCAGCACCAGAACATGGAACCATTACATTTTAAAACTGTAACTAGTAACAGTCTATGTGGTGGGAGTATGTGTCACATATATTTCTAGATTATAATTTTTACCCATCTAAAGGGGATATTTTGGGAGACATTTTGGGGCCATTGGAAAGCTCACTTCATTGTGAGGAAGGAGGAGGATGGCATTACTGAACAATTCCTATGTGTCAGGCATAGCATTAAATTTTTTCATATGGGGTGTCATTTGGGAAAATAGCCCTGGTAATATATATCTATATAGAAGAAGGCACTTTTCATCTGAGATGTTACTCAATTTTCATTTTAACCCTGGAGGTAAATATTAGTTTCTTAAATTGAGTCGGAGTCCTCCAATAATTAAATCCATCTCATAATTATCTGTAACTCAATCTATCTGGCTCATTCTTGGTCCTCAGTAAGTATATGTTAAAAGTCTCAGGGAAAGTAAGTGACAGGCTGTGGTCTGTCTTCCACTGTCAGACTTTAACTGTAAGCAGTTGCAGCAGTCTGTTTTAACTTCAAAATCAAAGGGTCTAGACTCTTCTGTTTGACCTTGGGAAAAATCTTTTCTCAAATACTCAGCCTCCTTATCTGAGGGCAAAAGCCACTCATTTCCTAACTTGTGGTGAGCTGAAATCTGAGTCCCACCACCAGTCAGATGAGCAGGAGTTCTGAGGCAGTGAGGATGGGAGCCAAGCAGAGCAAGGGTATCAAAGGTCTCCACTTCTAAAACCTCCCCTGACAATATGGCCACAGCTGATGGGACCACTGACCGGCAAACTCTACCACACTCTCAGCTGCAGTACACTCTGTTTCAGTGATCTGAAGGAAGAAGACCTTCTGTTGTAACTGACACATAACCAGGATGGAAAATAGCCTGAGATTTTAGGGAAATGTAGGGATGTGTTTTACCTCTGTGAAGGTGCTGTCTAGTACATATAGAATGTGTGCCATATAAATGATTTGAAATTTTTTAGTAACACATTAAAAAAGTAAATAGAAACAGGTGAAATTAATTTGTAGTTTGAATAATTAAATTTATTATATTTAATACCCCAAATATTATCATTTCCATGTGGAGTTAATATAAAAATATTATGAGATTTTTTTTTTCATGCCAGTTCTTTGAAATCTGTTGTGTGTTTTACACTTACGGTGCATTTCACTTCATGTTAGTCAAATTTCAAGTGCTTTTTGTTGTTCAGTCACTCAGTCGTGTCCATCTCTTTGCAACCCCATGGACTGCAGCATGCCAGGCTTCCCTTTCCTTTACAATCTCCCAGAGATTACACAAACTCATGTCCATTCAATTGGTGATGCCATCCGATTCAATGAACATGAGTTCAAGTGCTTACATGTGTCTATTGTACTGGACAGTGCAGGTCTAAGCTCCATATTTTGCTCTCAAAATTGGAAACAAGTATTCAGACTTGCTGGGAAGCCTAACGTGACTTGGCCTATGGTAAAGGTCCTTGTGGGCGACCTACATTTCTGTGCCTCTTCATATGGACTATATGCTAAAGTTTGAAGTTCAAGAAGTTTCTTGTATTTTCCTTTAATTGATCAGCGCAACACCGATATGTAGTTTTCATAACATTCATTATACAGATACCTATGGCGTATTAGTTTCCTGGCTGCTGTAACAACGTACTGCAAACTGGGAGTCTTAAACACAGATATTTTATTGTCTCACGTTTCTGCAGGCCAGAAGTCTGGGGTCAAGGAATGTGCATGGCCGTGCTCCCTCTGAAGGCATAAGGAAAGGATCTTCTCTTGGCCTGTCTCCTGGCTTCTAGTAGTTCCTTGCTTTGTGGCAGCATAAGTCCAGTCTTCACATGATGTTCTTGCTGTGTGAGTGAAAGAGAAAGTCGCTCAGTCGTGTCCGACTCTTTGCGACCCTATGGACTATACAGCCCATGGAATTCTCTAGGCCAGGATACTGAAGCCTTTCCCTTCTCCAGGGGATCTTCCCAACCCAGGGATTGAACACTGGTCTCCCGCCTTGCCGGCGGATTCTTTACCAGCTGAGCCACAAGGGAAGCCCTTGTGTGAGCATCTGTATCCAAATTTCTCCTTTTTACCAGGACACCAGTTATATTGCATTAGGAGATCACCTTATCCCTGTATGATCTCATGTTAACTAATGACATCTCCAATGACCCTGTTTATAAATAGAGTCACATTTGGAGGTACTGGGGATTAGAATTTTAACACAAAATTTTGGGGGAAACATGGTCAATCCATTACATAAGCTTGAGGAAGTACTCATTAATTATACTGCCTAACGCTGACTTGTTCAGTCACTCAGTCATGTCTGACTCTTTGGGAACCTATGCACTGCAGCATGCCAGACTTCCCTGTCCAACACTGTCTCCCAGAGCTTGCTCATACTCATGTCCATTGAGTCTGTGATGCCATCCAACCATCTCATCCTCTTGTCCCCTTCTCCTCCTGCCATCAAGCATCAAGGTCTTTTCTAATGAGCATCAACCATCAAGCACCTGTCTTTCCCAGCATCAAGGTCTTTTCTAATGAGTCAGCTCTTCACATCAGGTGACCAAAGTATTGGAGCTTCAGCTTCAGCATCAGTCCTTCCAATGAATATTCAGGACTGATTTCCTTTTGGACTTACTGATTTGATCTTGCACTCCAAGGAACTCTCAAGTCTTCTCCAACACCACAGCTTAGAATCATCAATTCTTCGGTGCTCAGCCTTCTTTATGCTCCAACTCTCACATTCATACATGACTTCTGGAAAAACCATAGCTTTGACTATACAGATCTTTGTCAGCAAAGTAATGTCTCTGCTTTTTAATACACTGTCCAGGTTTGTCATATCTTTTCTTCCAAGGAGCAAGTGTCTTTTAATTTCATGGCTGCAGTCACAATCTGCAGTGATTTTGGAGTCCAAGAAAATAAAGTCTGTCACTGTTTCCCCCATTGTTTCCCCATCTATTTGCCATGAAGTGATGGAACCAGATGCCATGATCTTTGTTTTTTGAATGTTGAATTTTTAGCCAGCTTTTTACTCTCCTCTTTCACTTTCATCAAGAGGCTCTTTAGTTTTTCTTTGCTTTCTGCCATAAGAGTGGTGTCATCTGCATATCTGAGGTGATTGATATTTCTCCCAGCAATCTTGATTCCAGCCTATGCTTCATCCAGGCCAGCCTTTTTCATGATGTACTCTGCATATAAGTTAAATAAGCAAGGTGACAATATAGTCTTGACGTACCCCTTCCCGATTTGGAACCAGTCTGTTGTTCCATGTCTGGTTNGATTGATATTTCTCCCAGCAATCTTGATTCCAGCCTATGCTTCATCCAGGCCAGCCTTTTTCATGATGTACTCTGCATATAAGTTAAATAAGCAAGGTGACAATATAGTCTTGACGTACCCCTTCCCGATTTGGAACCAGTCTGTTGTTCCATGTCTGGTTCCAACTGTTGCTTCTTGACCTGCATACAGGTTTTGCAGGAGGCAGATAAGGTGGTCTGGTATTCCCATCTCTTTGACTCATTTTTCATTATTAACTGTATGTTGTGCTTTTGTGTGTGTTTCTGGTTTTGTGTATGTCTTTCTCCTTGGCTTCATGGGGGCCAATTCATAATCCCAGCCTCTAAGCATTCCTCAGCACATAGTAGGTTCTCAATAGGTGTTTACTGAGCAAAAGAATAAAAGAGCAAAATTTCTGGCAGATTATAAGCATGTTTGTGTTGTTATTACTGTCACACTAGGGAGGTGTAGACCTTTTATAGCTTGTCCTTGCTTTGGCTAGAATTTCTCCCTAGCAGGCTTTATAACAGTTATTATAAATTCCATCTGGATGGGAACTTGGCTAAGCTTTTGGCCTTGAGCTTTTAATTGATGCTCCATTTATTGGAATGTGAAAAATATGAGTCCTAGTCTTCATGATGCTCCCCTATGCCTATGTAATTCACAGTTTGTTGCCCCAGAAGTGCTTTCTGACTCAGTTATCAGTTTTTACAGAAATAAAATTTAAAGGCCTTAAGGATAGACCTACAAAGTAAGGAACAGGGGCTATGGAGTGGCAGCATCTTGAGCAGCCAATTGTCTTGTATTGAAATGTGTTTTTTCAGGTGCTTTTAAGAAGAGCCCTCATCCTGCCACAAGTTGAGTCACAGACAGTCCACTTCTAGGCATGCAGTACTGCTCTTATAAAGGGACTCTAAGGTCATCCTCAGGCATGACACCACCTGTTCACAAACACACTTTCACATATCAATCCAGTTGGTTATATTTCATTTCAGATTCTATGGTGTGGAACACAGATTAATGCCTGTAGACTTACTAATGTGTGTTTTGTGAGTTAGATATGTTATACCTGAGCTCATCCATTTATTGAATTAACATTTACTGAGTACCTACAGGCTTCCCTGGTGGCTCAGCTGGTAAAGGATCCGCCTGCAATGTGGGAGACCTGGGTTCTATCCCTGGGTTGGGAAGATCCCCTAGAGAAGGGAACGGCTACCCACTCCAGTATTTTGGCCTGGAGAATTCTGTGGACTGTATAGTCCATGGGGTCACAAAGAGTTGGGCACGACTGAGTGACTTTCACTTGCTAAACTTGTTATATAATCAGTGCTAGGAACACATATAACTGAGACTACCAGGCTGCCCTTGAAGACTTCACAATCTATAGACATAACAGATTCATTATATTCAATACAATGAGTAAAAGTTGTTTTAAAAGGACAGGGCACTTTGAAGGCAGAGACAAGATTTTTACTGTGAATATTGAAATGAAGTGAATGGGCAACTCATTCTAGCCCACATGAATTTCCTTCTGAGTGGGCTGATTCTGGAAAATATTGGCAAATTGTGGTAAAGATGAGCATGAACTAGAGAGTCCTATAGAAAAGTAATATGGTATAGTTTGAAGGGGACTCTTTAAACCCCATTTGATGGTTTCATAGTAAGTGAACCTGCATCTTTCCTGGGCCAAAGGACTTCAAAGGACAGCTGTACATGTCCCTCCTATGATTCCCCTCTTTCATAAAAACAATGATAATTAATATGTGCATGTTATATGCTGAATTTTGAAGCTTTTTATATAATTTTCTCATGTAACTGTCATCCCAATGCTTTGATATACGCTTTGCCATACCCACTCTACAGACCAGAAGATTTAGGCTTGGGAAGAGTTTATGACTTACCCAAGATCAGTTCAGTTCAGTTTAGTCGCTCAGTCGTGTCTGAGTCTTTGCGACCCCATGAATCGCAACACACCAGGCCTCCCTGTTCATCACCATCTCCCGGAGTTCACTCAGACTCACGTCCATCGAGTCCGTGATGGCCATCCAGCCATCTCATATTTTGTAGTTATATTGGCCAGTACCCTTGCTTTTAAAAAACGTTAAGTTAGACAGTTTATTGGTCAGCTATCTGGATAGTGCAGGGGTAGACGTAGTGCCAGGGGGATTAGAAATAGAGCTGCTAAAGTCCTCAGAGTTCTCTCTAAATTGAACCTGTCCCTTTCTGCAGGTTGGCTTCATTTCTTCCAGCAGGTTCTTCCACGTGGTAGTTTGCTATTCCCCTGCAATTCTGAGGGAACATTCCAGTTGCTTTACCTCTCGAGGGCGCAGAAATCTTCCCAACCGTCTCCAGATACCAAGTTGCAGAGGGAGGCTCTGATTGGCTCATTCTGTGTCAGGTAACCCCTCACTACAGCTTGAGTAAGGGTCACCGCCAACAACATGTTTTGAAACATTTACTGGAGGAAAAATAGTGTTATTGTAGGCATTTAGAATAATTAAAGAGCATATCAGTGGTGGATTCGGAGCTGAAATTCAATATTTCATAACTCCATATACAACATTGCTTCATTTATTTTGGACATTGAGAACACCATAGTCATTTTTTTCCCTTTTAACATTTTAATTTATATTGGAGTATAGTTGATAAACAATGTTGTGTTAGTTTCAGGTGAACACCAAAGTGATTCAGTTATACATATACAGGTATCTATTCTTTTTCATTTTTTTTCCTATTAAGGTTGTCACTTAATATTGAGCAAAGTTTGCTGTGCTATCCTGTAGGTCTTTGTTGGTTATCCATTTTAAATATAGCAATGTGTACATGTCCATCCCAAACTCACTATCCCCCCTTCTCTACTTCTAGTAACTCTGAGAACACCATAATCATTTTAATTTGTATATATAAGGGACTTTTTGTCATTTGCACTTGAATGGGCCACAGGTGCCTCAAACTCAAACTGGTTTGGAGTGGACTTGCACTGTGCTGCCCCAGTCCTGGCTTAGTGCTCAGCTGGTCTTCCTCCAGTTTTCTGTCTCAGCGACAATTGGCCCAGAGTTACATTAGAACTTTGCTGAGCCCTAGGCACTTTTGCTTCCTCCATTTAAAAAGAATGTAAAGATGATATTTTACTGCAGTGGATAAAGTTGGATGGCTTTCCAGGTGGCTCAATGGTAAAGAATCCAGCTTTACAAAGCAGGGGATGCGGAATTGATCCCTAGGTCGGGAAGATCCCCTGGAGAAGGGAATGGCAACCCACTCCAGTATTCTTGCCTGGAGAATCCCACGGACAGAGGAGCCTGGCAGTCCCTGGGGTCGCAAAGAGTCAGACACAGCAACAACAAGAAAGATGGCTATACTAGTCTCATATAGCTAAATACTTTCTTTGAAATTTTTCATTTTGCTTTTAGGATTTAAAAAGTAATTCTGTGGGTCTCTAAAAATGTTCTGGGCCCAAACACTGTGCCTGCTGAGCCTAACGGATGTTTGTGATCTGAACTGGCTTGTATCAGTCTGAATGGTACATGCCAGAAACGTGGGATTTATCGTTAACATTTTCCCTCTTCATCAGCACATCCCAATCACCATATTCCATCAAATTTGCCACTTCAGTTTCTCCCCAAATTAGAAACCACCTGCATTTGTTTTTCTCACTCCATTTCTACTTCCATGGTCTAAACAGTCATACCATCTTATGAGTTCCCTCACATCCATTGTTTTATTTCTTCACTCTGTGATCATTAGTGCAGTTAGAATGATCCCTTAAAAACAAATCTCTTCTTTAAAACCATTCAAGAGCTTGTTCTTCTTCTTGGGATAATGAAAAAAAGTCTCAGCCTGTAAGTTCCTGGAGGAGCTAGCTCCCACCTGTGTAATCAAGTGTGGTAGGACTTACTCTGGCTCATTCTTTCTATTACGGCCACACTTGGCTTGTTTCAGTCCCTTGAATGCAGCCTTCTCTTTTGCATCTCAGGTCATTCTGGAATGTTCTTCTCCCTGACTTCTCATATTAAGTATTCACCATTCTTTACATCTTGCTGAAAACGTCACTTTGTGCTGGAATCTTTCCCTGGAACCTCCTCACACAGCTTGAATCATGTATTATGTTTTCTGGGCAAACTGTGTTTGTTCTTTGAATCCAGTGATCTATAATTACAGCTAAATGTCTAATTGTGGAAATAATGAGTTAGTGTCTGTTTCACCCACTGGAGGGAATGTTCCAGGCCAAATTTGTTTATCATGGTTTCGCCATCAAGCCTGCTATACAATGAATACTCAATATCTGCTGACTTGACTGACTGAATGAAAAATATATATTGATATGTCCTGAAATACTTCACACTTAAAAATTCACAACAGAGCCTTTTGAGGCTCAATGCCAGGTTCTCTGGTAGGCTCCGAAGACATAGGACATTCATAATCACCACCCTCATGGCTTTTTTTTTCTAACCAGTGAGACACATAGTAGTTAGGTCAATAACAAATTAATTAAATTCTCCCTAGTTGTATGTAGTGTTCTGAAAGAGTAGGAAGGATGCCAAGTTAGACTTTAAAAGCTTCCTCATCCATAATATAGTAGTTTAGTTGCTGAGACAATATGATTCCTGATGTTTGGGACATAGTTCCTGTTTTTCCTCTCCTTTGAATTCACTGTGAGGTGTGCAGAGTGTAGCACAGTTGAGGGCCTCATGACTTGTTCCATCGCCCACAGCTGAATCACTGAGTTCCTTGCTGTTGATCTGGATACTTAGTTGCACTGAACAGGAGTTCCCTGGGAGCTTGAAGGTTTTGACCCTTTATCCTGGAATGCTTCCATTTAGTTGATTTGGACACTACCCTGATGCTGATAATTGATCAGATTAGGTGGTTTTCAATGTAGAATGAGGCTCTGGAAAATAGAAATTCAATTCCTAAAAATGAACAGAAGTATTGATGGATACATGAAATGATCATACCAGGATGAAAAGGCTACAACTGCTATGCTCTTAATTACTGATATCACAGACCCATCTTCTTTGTTCTGATAGATCAGAAAGTGTCTGTGTGTCTTTTGAAAGTTGGATGCAATTTCACGAGTGTGGACCAGTCCAGAATCTAAAAGGTGAATAAATTCCTACATGAAAAACATTTTTAATACTGGCCTCTTATGTTTCAGTGACCCCCACGCTCCATCTCATATACGGATGTCTTGCATAAAAAGTTCAAATAATAGCTTTATTTTATAGTTGATACAATGGAGACTCAGTGAAATGATGTAATTTACCCAAAGTCTCAAGATGTCTTAATAAAGACACTACTTAGTCTGCAGGTTGACTGGAGATTTGACCTTTTTATTTTATCCTGCTACTTTGCTTTTCCATTATCAATTGATTCAATCAACTCTTGCCCATCTGCACATTGTGGTTTTTATAGAATAAATCCTTTGTCACAAATAATGTGAAACTCACCTACTAGTGTACCTCCTTGTCCTTACTGCTAATTTCTCTGTGCTCAGAAGTCTACATAATAATAACAGCCTGAGGAAAACAGAATCGGGAAAAGAAATAAATGAAAAACAGCCCCAGCCAAACAAAGGGGCAGACCTATCATGGCCATAAGATGAAGCAATAAAAGTCATCAGCAAGTAGCCTTTGGACTTTCAAAGGATGTAGAGATCTCTTCCAGAAAATTAGCGATACCAAGGGGACATTTCATGCAAGGATGGGCTCGATAAAGGACAGAAATGGTATGGACCTAACAGAAGCAGAAGATATTAAGAAGAGGTGGCAAGCATACATGGAAGAACTGTACAAAAAAGATCTTCACGACCCAGATAATCATGATGATGTGATCACTCATCTAGAGCCAGACATCTTGGAATGTGAAGTCAAGTGGGCCTTGGAAAGCATCACTACGAACAAAGCTAGTGGAGGTGATGGAATTCCAGTTGAGCTGTTTCAAATCCTGAAAGATGATGCTGTGAAAGTGCTGCACTCAATCTGCCAGCAAATTTGGAAAACTCAGCAGTGGCCACAGGACTGGAAAAGGTCAGTTTTCATTCCAATCCCAAAGAAAGGCAATGCCAAAGAATACTCAAACTACCACACAATTGCACTCATCTCACACGCTAGTAAAGTAATGCTCAAAATTCCCCAAGCCAGGCTTCAGCAATACGTGAACCGTGAACTCCCTGATGTTCAAGCTGGCTTTAGAAAAGATGTTGGAGAAGACTCTTGAGAGTCCCTTGGACTGCAAGGAGATCCAACCAGTCCATTCTGAAGGAGATCAGCCCTGGGATTTCTTTGGAAGGAATGATGCTAAAGCTGAAACTCCAGTACTTTGGCCACCTCATGTGAAGAGTTGACTCACTGGAAAAGACTCTGATGATGGGAGGGATTGGGGGCAGGAGGAGAAGGGGACGACCGAGGATGAGATTGTTGGATGGCATCACGGACTCGATGGACGTGAGTCTGAGTGAACTCCGAGAGATGGTAATGAACAGGGAGGCCTGGTGTGCTGCGATTCATGGGGTCGCAAAGAGTCGGACATGACTGAGCGACTGAACTGAACTGAAGGTGCTACAGTGAACGAGTTTGCTCTTTGGAGTTAGCTAACGTTAGAAATATAATTACTACTTACTTTGTTGGGTGATCCTGGGCAAATTAACTTACCATTTTAGAGCCTTAGGTATTTTCCACTATTAATTTGAGATAATATAACCAATGGAACCAATTAGCAGAGCTGTTGTGTGGAAGCCCCTTTCTCCCCATCTTATTGGAAGGGAGAGGAGGATGGTAGCATCATCTCTTCATTCTTCTCCCCCTTACTCCTCTTGTGAGAGGGTAGCTGTTTCTAGAATGATTGCTTAACTTGAAAGATATTTATTGGGCCAGGGAGGAATCAATGTGTGTTAAGCTACCCTAGTTAACGCTTCAGCATCTACTGCACAGTGTCAGAATCATGCAGCCTGCTGGAGGGTGGCACCATCCACAAGCTAGATGCAGGCTTCAGAAAGGCCGGATTCTGCTTAGACTCAGAATCCTAGTCCCAGGATCCAACCCAGATTTAGTAATGCATCCTGCATTGCAGTGTTCATCATCAGCCCAGCTTTTGATGACATAGTGGTTTTCTCTTCTTTCCCCATCTAAAAACTAGGGATCCACCTATCTCGAACATTGTGATGGTATAAATTTTGTTAAAACCAGATAAGGGACTTGGAGGAATTTCTGACGTAGGGTTCGTGTAATAAATATATGTAGACTGAAGGAACTACCTTGTGAAATTGGGTTATTATTCTCCCCACTTTGAAGATGGGAACACTGGAGGTCAGAGAGGTTCTGCCACAGGCAGACAATATTAGAGCCAAAACTTGAACCAAGCCAACAAACTATCCATTTGCATTAGCCAATGTTATGTACTTACTAATAGGGAGAATATAGAGAAATGCTCCTGAACATTTTCTTCCCCAATTCTCTATCACACAACTGAGAAGAGAAAGGGGAAGAAAGAAGGGGTTGAACTATTACTAACATGATATGGCCTCTGCAGATTCATTTCTACTTTTGGGTTAAATCAATTGTCAAAGGATACTAAGTACTGAATGGGGTTCAGGGAGCATTGAATCTGAGTGACTGGTAATGTTGATCTCTGACATAGAGAGTTGCTGACTAGTTTCCCCAAACTCAAGTTATATCAGTAAAGCAAGAGGCATACTCTTATCTGAAAGTGAGGAGGAGAAAGTGAGTTTTGGAGCTTAAGAATTATGAAAGAAGCCACTAAGTCCCCGTGGAGAGAAATCAAATATTGCCTGGAGTCCTGCAGAAAAGCCATACCATCCTTCATGAGGCAGACTCCATGAAAGGTAAAGGATATAAATAGGAGAGGGAAGGAGAGAGAGGGACAGAGGGAGAGAGCAGTGGGGGAGAGGGGGAGAGAGAGAGATTATGCCAAATAAATAGTAAAATTTCCATATGAAAGCATTTACATTTCACCGAAATACAGCCAATAAAAGACAGTCAGCATTTAGAGTGTAGAATCCTCTTTTTTGACGTTGTGTTCAGGGATAGTCAATAATTGACCATGAGCTCCGAAATTCCCAGGACACACTGCAGCCTTCAAATCTGCATTTTAGTCCCCACTCCCTGTCCTGAGAGCTTACCCACTTTCCATGGCTCTTGGCTGATGCTGTGATCATTTAGTCCAGCCAAAGGAGAACTGTACTTGACACTTAGTTCTAAGAGCCAATTCCTGCACAACTGCTTAATCCAGCTTCATAATTTAAAAGTATAACATGGGCCATGCTGAGAGAGAATTTTTAATTTAGACAACGGTGCTTGATTCACAGAGATCATGTGCTTCCTGGCGTCAGTGAGCTAGGACTTTTGACCTGCAGATAAGCCTAGCTCCGTCATTCCACTGTATGTCTGTAGAAGCAGACAGATTTCAGAGTGTTGATAGCGGAAAGGAGATGCAGATGTGACCAGAACCATGGCGTCTCCTCAGGGCTTACAGGAGAGAAACTCATCTGCGCTCTTGTTTAAAAACACTGTGAGGAAACCAGCGCACAGAGTGTTAACCAGGATCTATGCGTTTATCCCCCCAGACGGAAAGGTAATTCACAGTGAGATCCAAGTTCCACCCTGTGGGTTTTACAGCAGTCTGCTGTGTCACTCACCATCGTCTTCCCTTCTCTGAGCTTGCGTGGTGTCGTTACACAACAGTTTGCAACACCTGCCAAACACACAACAATGCTGCTAAAATAAAAAGTTAAATAATGAGCTCTGCTCTGTGGGGGATTCATATGAGTGTTGTCGACAGGACATGAAGAACCGAGTGGGGCTCTGGGTGAGGACTGACCCTGAGAGACTGGGAGTGGCGATATCACCTAGAATTATGAAGTTTACTATAGGTCTGTCTCACTTTTAACTTCCATAAGACCTGAGATGAGCTCTGAGGACCCTGTCCCTGCAACATTATGTTCATTACAACATACGTTTAGAAGAAGCGTTGTTTTTACATCAGAAAAGTAATGCTGGTCCCCCATTTCCCTTGGGTTCCACTGTAGGATAACCAATTGCCCAGAACTTTAGAGTGTTTTGATTTGTTAATAATCTTAGCTGTGTGATGACATTGGTCAATCCATCTGCCACTTCTGCTTACCTCTTCTCCAACTGAGTAATGGATCATTCCGGAATAGCTCTTCAGCAGTTTATAAAATTGACAGTTTGCTGATGAAAATATCTTCAAACTGTGACAAGACACATGGAAAATAACTTACAGTCTCTATAGTGATCTGCTGGCTCTTTATTTCTTTAATATCACTAGACATGGGTAGGTTTAGTGAATCAGGGGAATTTTTCAGTCAAGAATGTTTAGAAAGTGGTATAATTTGGTTAATGGAATAACCAGGATGAATTGAAATTAAGAAAATCATATTTTCCTATTTGTTTCATGTGTTAGATACATACATATATATATATATATATTTTTTTTTTTTTTTTTTGAGAGAGAGAGAGAAGTCCCCAATTTGGTTACACTAAGAAACTAGAGAAGACATTCAGTTTTCTTGAAAAGAAGACTCATAGACATAACTGTTTCATTCTTCTAATATCCATAGTGGACAACTGTCAGGAGCAGAGGTTGAGAATGAACTTGGCTTAGAATAAAGAAGCTTATTTCTTCTTCTTTCTTTTATTCCCACAATTATTTCTCCCTCCTTACCTAAGGCATGTGAGAATTCTTATCTCTGAAACCTTCAATTTCCTTGGGATTTTACTTTCAGACTTTTATAAAACAATGTCTGGATCTGGTTCAGGCTAAGAATGTTAACCTTTTCCGGTGAAATCTACTTTGTGCATTGCCATGCTCTTTGCATTGCTAAGGATTGATATTTTTCAATCCTCAAAATAGGTAATTTCTCTATCTTTGTTTATTAAAAAAAAATTCTCATTACTCGATGGGCTGAAGAAGAGGCCCTTCTCACCTGGGGCCAGAAGTCCAAAGTCTTGCTGGAAAAAAATGACAGAAGGTTTTTCAACCTGGACTGCTGTTGTGATAGGAGTTAGAACAGGCTGTAGACAGGAAGGAGGCTGGGGTTGGAAGAGTCTTGCTAAGCCTGTGATTCAAGCTGGTTTATAACCAGAAGTCCAAAGTCTTGCTGGAAAAAAATGACAGAAGATTTTTCAACCTGGACTGCTGTTGTGATAGGAGTTAGAACAGGCTGTAGACAGGAAGGAGGCTGGGGTTGGAAGAGTCTTGCTAAGCCTGTGACTCAAGCTGGTTTATACACTGAAGGCAAAACAAGCTGAAATGTGCTAAGTAAGGAGACTGGGATTTTAAGGTTCCCGAGGAAGATGTAAAGCAAGGGGAGGCAAAGGGTTCCCCTTGAACAGAAGGCGAGACAAAGGGAGGCTTCTGGACAAAACAAGTGATGGTTGCCAGAACACACGAACATGTAAGTCGAAGGGCAGGGAATGTGGATGTTCAGCCTGAGGTATCCACTGAAAAGCAGAAAAGAATTAGAGCAGAGTAACAGACCTGAGAGATGAAATACTTTTGTGCCCGTATTGCCTGAAGCTGCTCATTTTTCAATGGTCAGGTGAGGAAGCAGAACAGCAAAATGTATTAAAAAAATTATGTTGTGATACATTCTTATATGAGGCTTACCAGATTGTTTCAGACACTGCTTGAAATGGCACACATATAGTGACACCCCTAGGAAGTAGGGATTGTGATTAACCCCACTTTATAAATGAAGAAGCTGAGATACAAAGAAGTTAAGTAATTGGCTCAAAGTCACAGAGCAGGTGCATGAGCCAGGATTCCAACCTAAGTAGATATAGGTTCCACAGCAGATGTTCTTACCTATTATGTTGTGTCTCAACAAAAAGCAGTGGCTTTTTTGCAGTTTCTTCAGAACAAGATTTCAAAGTTAGGCTTTTATGTGAGTTGCTTCCTGAAACTTTTTCCTCCTATTCTATATACAAATAAACTCCTTTTTAGTTTGAGCCACATAGAACATAAATAAACAGTCTTTTATGTATATAATAAATATGACAGATAAATTTGTATTTCTATCTCATAAATATAATGAAAATATATAGTGACAGATAAACCATTATCTGTCAGAAACTCCTAAGATTGTCATTCAAAACACTTAATATTGTACATGTTTCCTGGATGATGTCTTAATCTGCTGCTGCATTTTATAAATGCGTTCATCTTTATTTCTCAAAAGCCATAATTCAGCTAAATTTATGTCATTTGCATCCACATGTTCTTTCATATTTTCCCCCAGAAACATTCCCACCTTAAAGGGCCCTCCATCTGGGGAAGGTTTTGAAGAGCTGTGGGAGCTAGAAGCCTGCAAAGATCAATTTCTTTTGTTGAAAGGAAGATAATAGCTTGCCAACTCCTTTCCTCCCTGAAACGAAAATCCCCGACACGGGAAAAACTTCTGGTTATGAGTGTTCGCTGTGTGTGCATGCTCACTCGCTCAGTCATGTCCATCTCTTTGCAGCCCTGTGGCCTGTAGCCCACCAGGCGCCTATGTCCATGGAATTTTCCAGACAAGAATACTGGAGTGGGTTGCCATTTCCTACTCCAGTGTATCTTCCTGACCCAGGGATCAAACACACGTCTCCTGTATTGACAGGTGGGTTCTTTACCACTAGCGTCCATGAGTGTTTCTTGGAGAAGTTTTAAAGCTTTTGTATCTTTTCCTCAAGTTCATTCCTAATCCAGTCTGGTTTATGGCAGGCTCATCCTGAAATCACTGCAGACAATGACTGCCGTGAAATTTTAAGATGCTTGCTCCCTGGAAGGAAAGCTATGACAAACCTTGACAGTGTCTTAGAAAGCAGAGACATCACAGAGCCAACAAAGGTCCATAGAGTCAAAGCTATGGTCTTCCCAGTAGTCATGTATGGATGTGAGAGCCGGACCATGAGGAAGGCTGAGTGCCAAAGAATTGATACTTTAGAACTGTGGTGTTGGAGAAGGCCCTTGAGAGTCCCTTGGACAGCAAAGTGATCAAACTAGTTAGTCCTAAAGGAAATCAACGGTGAATTCATTGGAAGGACTGATGCTGAAGCTCCAATACTTTGGCCACCTGATGCAAAGAGCTGATTCACTGGAAATACTCTGATGCTGGGAAAGATTGAGGGCAGGAGGAGAAGAGGGCAACAGAGGTTGAGATGGTTGGATGGCATCACTGACTCAATGGATGTGAGTTTGAGCAAACTCTAGGAGATAGCGAAGTACAGGGAAGCCCAAGGAACCCTGACTCTCTTGCAAAGAGCTGGACATGACTGGGCCACTGAATAACAGTTTGAAATACTGGCCACTGCTAGCCCGAGGGCTAGTATCACACTGCCTGCGGTGATATCAGCTCCAGTCTTTGGGAAACCATGAAAGGGAGAACAGGACTGATGGGCATTTGGGAAAATAATTTCCTCCAGGATGAGGGCATCTGTTAATTAAAACGGCTTAAACTGTCACTGTGGGCTTTGACAGAAAGGTCCCAGTTGCCAAGAGGAGTGAAATGCTGCCACAGAATTGACTGATGTGTTCAGACACATTTGACAGGGACAATCTTCTGAAAGGATCATGGTTAAAAGAAAAAAAAAAGATTTTGGTTTTATGTACAAGTTCTATGATTAGAAAGAGCCAAATTACTTTTATCCCTTTGCTTCTCTTCTGCCAAAGCAGCCTGTGTAAATATTCTGGAGTGTCGTGCAAGTTATAAGAGATGACAAAGATTTTGGCATCACCGTAATATTTCAGTTGAGACCATTCAGTTGCTGTTAACCTGCTGATAAAAAGTGGGGACTGAGAATCAGATACCCCTGGGCTCAAACTCTGGTTCAGACACTTCTTAAATGTATGACTTAAGTACAAAATTTCCAAGAGTAACTTTTTATGAACTGCTGAAAATTGGGGGCATAAGGAAACGGCAACCCACTCGAGTGTTTATGCCTAGGGAATCCCATGGACAGAGAAGCCTGGTGGGCTACAGTCTGTGGGGTCACAAAGAGTCAAGAGGAGGGTTTGGCAACCTACTCCAGTATAGTTGCCTGGAGAATCCCATGGACAGAGGAGCCTGGTGGACTATAGTTTATAGACAGGGTCACAAAGAGTTGGACACGACTGAAGCAATTTAGCATATATTTGTGTGTGTGTATATGTATATATATATGCTTGTTATAGATATTTGAAAACTGTTATTCTATTTACCCTTCCTTATCTTTTAGAATAGGCTACATTTTGGAGAAAGCAAAAAACATTCATTTCCCCCCCACACACACTTTTAAGTTGGAATATAGTTGCTTTACAATATTGTGTTAGTTTCTGGTGTGCAACATGAACCAGCTGTACGTGTGTGCTGAGTTCCTTCAGTTGTGTCCGACTCTGTGCGGCCCTGTGAACTGTCGCCTACCAGGATCTTCTGTCTGTGGGATCCTCCAAGCAAGAATCCTGGAGTGGGTTGCTCTGCGCCCTGCTCCAGGGGATCTTCCCGACCCAGGGATGGAAGCCTGTATTTCTTCCCTCTTAGGCCTCTCTCCCACTCTTGCCTCCATCCCCATCATCCCGCCCCTCTGGGTCATCACGGAGCACCACCGAGCTGAGCTGCCTGGGCCCTGCAGCAGCTTCCAGCTAGCTATCTACTTTACACAATGCGTATACGTCACATTGTGTATACTTTAAACAAAGTGTGTACACCAGTGCCACTCTCTCGATCTGTCCCGCCCTCTTCATCCCTCCCTGTGCCCACAAGTCCTTTCCCTATGCCAGCATCTCTACTCTTGCCCTGCAAATAGGTTCTTATGTACCGTTTGTCTAGATTCCACATCTATACGCTCTTTTTCCTCTTTCTGACTTACTTCACTCAGTATGACAGTTTCTAGGTCCATCCACATTGCTACAAATGACCCAATTTCATTCCTTTTAGCTGATGGAGAAAGCAAAAAAACATTCAAAATTAAGACTTATAAATTAGGAAATATTTCTTTTTATTTTAAAAACAAATAGGAGTCACATAGGAGTAGTTTGTATGGTTTGATACAGCCATATGATAGAATATTTTGCAAACTAGTGTTTAAAAAAACACGTAATGAATAATTCATGCCATAAACATGTTTATATGAGAATTTTGTGAAAATTTTAGCACATTAAATTGTATATAAAATATGATCATGTTTTTTTTATTTTTAAAGGAACATCAAGTGATTTTTAGTACTTTTTAATTCCTGCTGATAGGCTTTTAGGAAATTTTAATTTTCTTATATCTTCTATGCTTTAATACAAAATATATACTTTAAAAAAGAGAGAAAATATAAAAATGACTCCAAAAGTTAGAAATGAAACCAAATGTGAATGAAATGGTTTTCCTGGATGGCTTAGAAAATATCTCTGGGAATGATTTTGAGAAAGAGTTAATCAAAAGTGATTTAAGCAGTGACAATGCTCTATTAATGAGGCTAACTATTTTGAAAGAGTCAAAGTCATTTACACACAGGAGTTCTTAAGTCTTGATATAAAGATCCACCTTGTTATTTTATAATGGCCTTTTACAAATTTCCCAGCAATGTACAAGGAGGGGGAGTTTTGAGTTCTGGGGGAAAGGACACATATAACCTGGAAACTTCTGTGCTAGGTAATTCACTTTCTTTTCTGTTTTATCCTTTCTGTCCTTGAGAAGAATCTTCTGTTATTTAATTTTTAAAGGGGAGGAAACTTTTATTCAGCAGTTTACCTAAGTCAGCAGCTAGCGTGGGAAACAGTCAGCATGGAAAGATTTAACTGTAACCCTGTCCAGACCATCACCACGAAACTGACAGTAGGTGCTCCAGCTGTGCTGGCCAATGTGCTTATTACTGACCACATGTGCCTATTTGAATTTAAATTCATTCAAAATACGTAAGATTTAAAACTAGGTTCAGGCTCACTAGCCACATTTCAAGTGCTTGACAGCCACACATGGATCAAAATGTCAGGCATTGGACAAATGTATCCTCTCTGAAGGTTCCACTGGTCAACACTGCAAGTCTGGAAGTTCCCAGATGGAAGAAATGACTGACGGTTGATCAGAATGGTCATAGAAAGCTCAGCTGGGGTAAAGGTCAACAAACATTATTTTTAGTATTTTTGCCTGTCCTTTCAGACTCCTTCTCCAATCATTGTTCCTCATCGATTACCCCAAGTCTTGATATCTCTTGCCTACTTTCCATGATGACAGACCTGAGGACTGTTATCCACGATTGTCAATGTCCTTTCCCAGGGAACACAGGTTATTACTCAGGTCTTGCTACTGGTAAAATGGAGTGAAGATCATCTTCAGATTCATAATAATAAAAGCGAGGCAGTGGATATAATTTCTCAATTAAAAAAAATTTCATCCATAACTGCCCTTAAACATTTGACTTTCTGCTGGACTACTTGCCAGCCCCCTGTCACTCTGGCCCAGGTCCTCTTGGAACGCTGAGCTGAGCTCCATGTGCATACAGCGCATTCCCACTAGCTCTCTGTTTTAAGGTGTCAAAGCTACTCTGTCCCACGACCCTTCTCTCCCCATGTCCACACGTCCACTCTCAGCATCTGCGTTCTACTCCTTCCCTGCAAAGAGGTTCGTCTGTACCATTTTTCTAGATTCTGCATATATGCATTCTCTTTCTGACTTCACTGTGTATGACAGACTCGAGGAGGTCCATCCATGTGTCTGCAAGTAACCCAATTTGTTCCTTTTTATGGCTGAGCAATATTCCATCTGCGGAATGTTTCTAGCTCTTGCCCGAAGTCCACTGTGGCTCCTGGTTTTACCCCAGTCCTCCGGCTCCTCCATTTGCTCCTCCAACCTCGAGGGCACAAAGCCTTTCTGCGTTTGCTGAGTTCTCTGTCTGGTTCCCAGCGATTCACCCCTGTGCTACATTCTGCTCGAGGGCACAAAGCCTTTCTGCGTTTGCTGAGTTCTCTGTCTGGTTCCCAGCGATTCACCCCTGTGCTACATTCTGTCTGATTTAAACTATATAGAGTGGTTTTGTTGTTTTGATTTGATGTGACTAGTATACTTCATGACCTGTCCCCTGCTCACCTCTCTAGTCTCATAAGCCATCTTTCCCCCATCAGTTTCTGAGTTCCTGTCCTATGATGCTTTGTTCATGAAGGCATCTCTCTTCCCCTCTTCTAGATAATTCCTCCTTATCCTCAGTAGTTAAATCTTGTCTGCCAAACAACCATCCTGACTCTCTTAGTCTACCCTGGATATCCTGCTCTTTCTCCCATTGCAGCCTAGCCTACCACTTACCACATTTTCACATAGCTCTGAGTTGTCCTCCTCCCATGAAGAAAGGAAGATCTGTGAGGGTATGGACCATGACTTCCCTTTTTTACCCCTGTCCCTATCACTTCCGACACAATGCCTGATACATGACAGGTGGTCAAAATATTTTTGAGTGAATAAATAAATGACACACAATGAGTGAATTTTTTAAAGGAAGACAAAATGTATTGGTAGCTGATCTTGTGTTATAAATACACAGTCAAATGTTAAGTTCTGAAAATAATTCTTTATTTGTATGGTAGATGTGGGGCCAGTTCATGAAGCTACAAAGAGTAGGTGCTCTAGCACACACGGATGCCTCAGGACCACAGCCACCATGCTTTTCTTTCCCCATATCATCTTGCTGCCTTATTTCACTGAACCCTGCTTTGGTGCCCATTTCTAATGGACTCACATTAATGGAATAGTGGGTGAATGATAACATATATTGAAAAGATCAAAGGCTTTTTGGATTGCATTCTTGATTAAAAAATGAATGATAAAATAATGGAATTTTTCAGGCACCACTAAAAAAGGACTATTGAGGATATATTTGGGATAAGAAAGCTCTTCCTGATCTCTCTTATCATACCATGTTGCAAAGCCTTTTTTACTGTTACTAGCTGTGTGTATGCTGTGTTGTGTCAGACACACACATTTTTGAGAGAGGGACAGAAAGAGAGAGAAAGACAGAGACAGACAGAGACACATACACAGAGAAAAAAGATATTGACAAAGAGAAAGAGGTTTCGTTTTTTTTGCTTTTGCTATTGTTGTTTTGCTTATACTGCATTTTTGTGGTTGTTGTTTTCTTTAGTTTTAGTAGACCTAGAGTCTACTAAATGACCCACCTTTCTACAAATGATCCAATTTCATTCCTTTTTATGGCCGAGTAATATTCCATTATATATATGCACCACATCTTCTTTATCCATTCACAGAGGTGATGAGGAGGGGCTCCTAGGGATTAGCCTTTATTTCTTCAAATAGGTTTTATATCCCTTTCTGTCTCTTTTAAGGAGGCAGTACTGGGTCACCTTTGGGAAGTTTAGTGATGATGTGTTTTAGCCAGTCTGTTAACTATCCATTGACTTTGGGTGGATCTAAGATCTAGATTTCAGAGACATAGGAGTAGAAGCTGGTGAACATGTGCAGAAACTATCTGTATACTGCAAGGCTGACTACGTTTGGGCCCTGAGGATTGCTTCCATCCTTAGGTTTATGTCAGTCTGTGTCTTGCCCCAGGAGCCACATGCTGGTCTCTGACATAAAGAGGGTTTAAGATCCCTGTATGTTGTCTCAGGGAATCAGTAGAGACTTGTCTGGGACAGAAGGTTTTCAGACACTTAGGATAAAGTTTCTTAGGTACAAGAGTGTTGAACTAAGTATTTTATATACATTTTCTCAATGAGACCTTACGTTGTAAGCTATAACTTTGGACAATGATTAAAAGAAGCATTTTATGCTTTCAAAATTTGCGAGTGCAAGAGCCCTTTCCTATTATATGGATACTGCCTTTTTTTTCCTTTAGGCAGAGATAGTAAGTTGGAGATAAGAAGTATTCCTTTGTGAAAAGACGTTTCTTCAGCTGCCATAATATTCCATATTTTGATGTCTGCGTCACTGCCTCAGATCGTACCCTGAGTCTCTTTTGATTTGGGATGCTGAGTCTCAGTCATCTTTCTCAGAGATTAGCTTTTTTTTCCTTTTTTTTCTGAAAATTAAGTTTTCCTTCTGAGGCAGGACTGTTTTGCTTATAAACTGTTTTGAAGAATAAATATTCATCCATTATGGAAATGAAGCCTGAGAAAGATTACAGAGACCAGAGGGGCCTGTGAACATACCCCAAGTATCAGCAAAGCTTGAAATCTCTGTCTAACTGACTTACAAGGCATGGCTGTTAAATAAGATCAAATGAGGAACTCCGTTAAAACCGTTTTTAACAATGATCACTGTTGTACTGCTGGTCATGGAGTTTGCATTAGCATCTCACAGTCTAGACCAGTCTTTCAGGGCTGGAAAATAGTCTCTTCCTTTGTAAAAGGAAATCTGTCTTTTAAAATTGGCCTCACGTGTAGATGGAAACAAAAATAGTCTTAATAGTGCATTGTCTCCAATTACCTGAGGTTATTTATGAGAGCTCAGTTGTATGACTTGAACAGTACAAATTTCAGATATCACTCATTCTGAATTGAAGTGCCATTTGGAATCCAAATGGTCTTACAGCAAATACAAAAATCAAAGCAGATTCACATATGGTAATTTACCAGCTAAGCCTTCTCACTGCAGATTTTCTGTTTGCTCTCCCCTCAACCCGTTCTTTCTGGCAAACAAGGTTCCTTTGAATGGAACCTATAGTGGTAGTATCATATTCAACATCATTATCAATCATTTGTATTATTGTAATCATTGCAGTTGTTGTTTATTTCAGAGATTAGTACTGCCTGGAGGTCACTCTAAATGATAACCAGTCCAAGGGGCATGTGGAAATGCTATGAATCTGAAGTGTGCAAGTTTGAGGCATTTCTTCTACAGACTGGGTCTTGGCATTGTCAGCTTAACCATAAAGATACATCTAATGCAGTGGGCCTATAAAGACCTGCATTCTTATCCCAGCTCAGCAATAAAATTTGTATGTTCAGTGAGTCATGATCTTCTTCTGCAGGAAGATAAATGTTATACAGAGGCCTTAAAGTTGGTCTGAAGTAAGTTTCTGTCTTGCTCTACCCTTGATGTAAACTTTTCAAATACTCATTTTTTTTTCCCTCCATGAAATATAGATAATGATAGCATTGTTGGGAGACTTGAATGAGGCAAACCTGCAGAAACATGCGTCGCCCAGCTTGATATATTTAATGTTGTTGTTGTTGAGTCACTATGTTATGTCTGACTCTGCCTTCATGGACTTGGTAGCCTGCCAGGCTCCACTGTCCATGGGATTCTCCAGGCAAGAATGCTGGAGTGGGTGGCCATTCCCTTCTCCAGGGGATCTTCCCAACCCAGGATCGAACCTGCATCTCCCGCACAGGCAGGTGGATTCTTTACTACTGCACCATTTGGGAAGCCCATATTTCACAGGAAAAGCTTAATCAATCTTAGCCCTTTTAAATGTTGTGTACTTTATTTATTTTCTTTGGCCTGCGCTGGGTCTCTGCTGCTGCGTGGGCTTTCTCTAGTTGTGGCGAGTGGGAACGACTCTCTATTTGCCGGATGCGAGCTTGTCATTGCGGTGGCTTCTCTCATTGCAGAGCACAGTCTCTAGGGCATAAGGCCCAGTAGTTACGACTCACAGGCTCTAGAGCGCAGGCTCAGGAGTTGTAGGGCATGGGCTTAATTGCCCTGTGGCATGTGAAATCTTCCTGGACTAAGAATCGAACCTGTGCACCCAGCACTGGCAGGCAGATACTTAACCACTGAGCCACTTGGGAAGTCCAGCTCTTGGTTTTGTTGAACTGACAGAGTATGAATAGATGATCTTGAACATTCTGAGAAGATCTGATTTACATTCTTACTGAAAGCGCTTTGTATGTATGGACCTCATAGGTAAGAATTATCTTGCAATTAGATAAATTAAGACATAATATTCTCTTGGTCTCTAGAACAGAGGTTCCTAAAAGTATTTCAGCAGTAAATATGATGAAAGCAAATAGGAAACATGAACAGATTCTTGCCCATTAATTTTCTTAAGATTTTTAGTGTGGGAAAACTGGAGTGGGTGGTTTTTTGACAACTGTGGTATTAGAGACGTCCTCTAGTTCAGTGCTTTTTAGGTGGGTCATGCAGCTATATCTATTCTGTTGTTTACTATTTCTATGAACTTGTACAAGTAGTTTGACCTCTTTGAGCCCCTGCTTTCTCATTGAAAATAATACGTGATTCATAGGAGTTGTGGTAACAGGTTGCATACTAAATGCTGAGCCCCTTACACAGGGCTAGACATCTAGTAGATGTGTTAAAATATTCTGGGACTAAATCAAGATTATCAGGAAGTGGGAGGTGGGAAATAATATAAAATATCTTTACATCAAACAAGTTGAAGAACCAATGTATGAGAAGATAAAGACAAACTCCAGGAAATGAAGTTGTGTTATCCTTCCACGACTTTCTAGTTAGTTCTTAAACCCACTTAATTGCCTTTCCTAGCAACATCAATACATTGCCTGTTTGGTTTTCATCATAGATTTTGTGTCAGTTTTTGTTTTGTTGTTGTTTTTTCAAATAAGGCAAATGCTATAGGCTATCTGCTTGTGCTTCCACCAAATTCATATGTTGAGGCCTTATCCTTATTGAGATGGTATTTGGAGATGGAGCCTTTGGTCATGAGAGTGAAACCTTCATGAATGAAATTAGTTACTTTAAAAAATATATTTATTTTTAATTGGCAGATAATTCTTTTACAATATTGTGTTAGTTTCTACCATACATCAACATGAATCAGCCATAGGTATACACATGTCCCCTCCCTCTTGAACCTCCCTCATACCTCACACCCTTCTAGGTTGTTACAGAGCACCAGTTTGAGTTCCCTGAGTCTTTTAAAAAGAGACTCCAGAGAGCTCCCTACCCACTTTCATCATGTGAGGATACAGCAAGAAGACAGACTTCTATGAAGTAGAAAGTGAGTTCTTACCAAACACTAAATCTGCTGCTGCTGCTAAGTCGCGTCAGTCGTGTCCGACTCTGTGCGACCCCATAGACGGCAGCCCACCAGGCTCCCCCGTCCCTGGGATTCTCCAGGCAAGAACACTGGAGTGGGTTGCCATTTCCTTCTCCAGTGCATGAAAGTGAAAGTGAAGTTGTTCAGTCCTGTCTGACTCTTAGCAACCCCATGGACTGCAGCCTACCAGGCTCCTCCGCCCATGGGATTTGCCAGGCAGGAGTACTGGAGTGGGTTGCCATTGCCTTCTCCAACACCTTGATTTTAGATTTTTCAGCTTCCAAAGTGTGAGGAATGAAGTTCTGTTGTTTATAAACCACCAAGTCTATGGTATCCTGTTGAAACTCAATCAGACTGACAGAAGGTCATTAGAGGGCTTTTAAAAAAAATCTAAAACAAAATTTGTAGTCTTAAAATTCCCTTGACCCTTTAAAATTTTTTTCAAGCAAGCCCATTTAGGACTCCATAACTCCAAATATTACTTTGGGTAATTTCTTGGGATGAGAATGTGGGAAGGTTGTAGAGAGAGAGACACACACAGGCAGGGTTCATGCTGTGTCTAAATTGAATCATGAACAAAAATACCTAGTTCCCAACAGGAACTTAGGTTCTCACCATGAAATCCTGGAGTTCACAACTGAGAATATTCTATTTCAGACATCATTTACAACATGTTTTCTGAGCCACCTAAAACCATGACACAGATACAAACACAGCCTCATTCATCTCGATGTTTCTCAGAGAAGACTCCAAATAAAGATGCTTAAGTCTGATCACCCACAGAAATCACAGACCTGGTTCTAAGGCTGCTTAGGGGAAAGATGTGGGGAATCTACCCTTCATCTCTCTCCTGAACAAGACGTTACAAGATGCCCAATATTCCAGATGGTGATGTGATATTTTGATCATAGATATTCATGGCATGCCAGATCTGATTGAGACATTACATAACTGTGACCTTCGGGAATCTATTTATCTTTTCTGAACCCCACTTTACACATCTAGAAGAGTGAGATAAATGTTATTTACATGTAGCACTGTTATTAAGTGAACTTAAGTGAGTTATAAGCTGTTAATAGGGTACATGGTCATATACAGTTGTGAAAGCTGGACTGTAAAGAAGGCAGAATGCCGAAGAATTTATGCCTTCAAACTGCGGTGCTGGGGAAGACTCCTGAAGTCACTTGGACAGCAAGGAGATCAAACTAGTCAATCTTAAGGGAGATCAACCCTGAATATTCACTGGAAGAACTGATGCTGAAGCTCCAGTGTTTTGATCACCTGATGTGAACAGACAACTCATTGGAAAAGTCCTTGATGCTGGGAAAGATTGAGTGCAGAAGGAGAAGAGGGCGTCAGAGGATGAGATGGCATCACTGATGCAATGAACATGAACTTGGGCAGACTCCGGGAGATGGTGAGGGACAGGGAAGCCTGGCGTGCTGCAGTCCACGAGGTTGCAAAGAGTAGGACATGACTGGGCAACTGAACAAACGGACAATAGGTAGAAGCTACGTTTTATTTCTAAACAGTAAATTAGTAGAGTGGATGGATGTGCAAGAGAGAATGGTGGTGACTGGTTTTCGGCTTTGTGTTGTTTGGTTGCTTATTGAGGATGGTGTATGGGGTGGGTGTGAGGCACTCAGTGAGGTCAGAGCTCCAACAGTATAAACATATATGTGACATGGGAAAGATTCATAAGTGGATTTGACACATGCTCCCTGCGGGCTGCCACGTACGAGTATTTGCACAGGAGGGAGGAGTGGACGGCAGGAAACAGATGAAGCCCTTGTTCTTGAGGTGCTGACATGTATTAGGGGGCTAGGAGCACGCCTAAAAGAGATGAGTCAAGAGGGAATTCTAACACGTGCGTATGGACAGGGAAACGAGAAAGCGAGATGGTGATAAGGTGTTAAATTGGAGGAGATGTCTGGGATTATTAACCTAACCTTTTCATGGCACAGTGCAGTTGTGAACCCAGGCAGGAAACAGGATGTGTTCACCAGGAATTCTCAATCTGTGTGAAGTAATTGAGTAAAGTGGCAGCATCTTGTTTATTATAGGTGTTAGGGGAAGCACACTGATTGAAGCCGCCCACCCTGGCCAGGCCCCATAGTAACCATGTGCATGAGTTGTTGTATGACAGGAGATCCTGACAAGGAATACAGAACTAATAAGCCACCACCAACCAAAAGAGTTCAGGAAATGTTGAAAGGAGACACCGCGAGTCCGTCCACTTCCCAGAATCCCTCTCGCTAGCATCCATCTTGGCTAAGCGATGCGTGCGCCACCAGGAAAGACTCTGAATAAGAATGATTGGCCAAAGACCACTCGGAAACTAATCCCATCACCATAAAACTCGAGACTGCGAGCCACACGGCAGAGCTGTTCTCCTGGGTTCCCTTACCCTACTGCTCTCCACCCGGGCGCCCTTTCCCAATAAAATCTCTTGCTTTGTCAGCACGTGTCTCCTTGGACAATTCTTTTCTGAGTGTTGGACAAGAGCCCGCTCTTCGGGCTCTGTAGGGGGCCTCCTCCTTCCTACAACATAGGGAGATAAACGAAATTGTTTAAAATGTATATTCTTTTTTAAATTGAAATACAGTTGATTTACAATGTTGTGTTAGTTTTCAGGTATATAGAAAAGTTATATTTGTATATATGTGTATGTATGTATATATATGTTCTTTTTCAAATTCTTTTCCCTTATCAGTTCAGTACAGTCGCTCAGTTATGTCTGACTCTTTGCAACCTCATGAATCACAGCACGCCAGGCCTCCCTGCCCATCACCAACTCCTGGAGTTCACTCAGACTCACGTCCATCGAGTCGTTGATGCCATCCAGCCATCTCATCCTCGGTCACCCCCTTCTCCTTCTGCCCCCAATCCCTCCCAGCATCAGAGTCTTTTCCAGTGAGTCAACTCTTCGCATGAGGTGGCCGAAGTACTGGAGTTTCAGCTTTAGCATCATTCCTTCCAAAGAAATCCCAGGGCTGATCTCCTTCAGAATGGACTGGTTGGATCTCCTTGCAGTCCAAGGGACTCTCAAGAGTCTTCTCCAACACCACAGTTC
>SJYT01011962.1:873761-945690 GCA_006410635.1 Cephalophus harveyi
ACGGACACCTTATCTTTGACAAAGGAGGCAAGAGTATACAGTGGAGTAAAGTTTTGATTTTTAAAAGCACAGGTAGCAGCGCCAGTATTACTGAGAGCAGGGTTCCTGTAACTATGAGCTGCTGTATCATCTAAGTTCTCCAGAGACTCTCAGGAGCCCCGGGAGTGGATAAAAGGGAGGACTGAGCAGAGCTGTAGCTGCTGCTCCTGCGGGTGATACACAGGTAAGAAAATATCAGCCTCAGTCTCAGAGGACAGACTGTTCAGGATCATAAAGTGCCGAATGGGCAACACTTATTTCACAGTTAAAGAAAGATGTGAAGCAGACCTAGGTTTTACTTAGATGGCATGTTTGGGAAGTCCTTTTGATGGGGCTATTAATAAGTACACTGTGGTGGTTAAAGCTGCCTCCATCTCAGGCTATTGTAAGAACTACGACTATGCATATCCTGGAGATGTAATTTTGCCAGCAAAGAAAGTAAGATTTGGTGTTGTGGGTTATGCAGCTTCAAGGCGAGGAATCAGTGGAGAGTCTGAAACACCAGTTTCAGTGCTTTCTCATTCATGTAGTCTTAGGCTGTTTCTCCATATGCAATAGAGAGATGATGATGATCTTATTTGAAACCCTATTATATATATAAAATTTATGTATCTTATATAAGAGTTGGAAACATTTCCCATTAATATTGGCCAGAATGGTCAGATAGACTTTATGTTGGAAGTTGAACTTGGGTACTGAAGCAGGTTTAGAACTTCACTGAGAAGAAGGTATGAAAGGATAGTTAGTTTGAGTAGAAGAGCACAGACAACATAAGCTGGTGCAATGATGTTGTATTCATTCAAGTGTGCTTTACAGATTTGGACCATACCTTTCCATTTATCTTAGTATTATTTTTGTCTTTATCAGAGCAGAAAAAATAGTAAGTTATGCTCTGGCAGTATAATGAAACAAATATCTTGGTAGACCCTTTAAATTAAAACAGTTAAAAATACTAGATTAAAAAGGTATATTTTAGGAGTAGAGAAAAAAAATTAATTCTTGGAGGCCAAAATTATGTCAAAGTGGGAAGCCACAGCACTAAGCAACTCCTACACATTATTGTGACCATATAGTCCAGGATGTAGGGCTTAAAAAAACAGGCAAACAAGAAGTTATTCTTAGTCTCAACTGAGAATCGAGTAGGAGGGTTTACAAAACGTTGTCAAGGTGAACTCAAAATGAGTCATCTGTCCCCGCACCCTCAAAGACTTGAAAAATAGATGTACTTAGCAAATATTTCTTACTATGTTTAAATAAATTAAAGAAGGAATTTAGGTCTAGATCTTTGGTGCTGGGCACGGTGCAAAATAATTTTTTCTTGGGAATAAGTAGACCATAAGCCAAAACTCATGTGGTTTACAGCCCACTTTTATACTGCCTGGAGGATGGTATAGCTGAGGATTTAGGTTAAAGTTGATAGTTGATATTGTCCTCAAGAGCTAGAAGAGGCAGATGTAAATACTCTTGTGAACAATACACCTCATCCAACTTCTCAAAGAATTCCCAGGGCAAAATTTCTGATTATGAGCTCATAATTGGGGCAGGAGGAGAAGGGGATGACCGAGGATGAGATGGCTGGATGGCATCACTGACTCGATGGATGTGAGTCTGAGTGAACTCCGAGAGATGGTAATGAACAGGGAGGCCTGGCGTGCTGCGATTCATGGGGTCGCAAAGAGTCGGACACGACTGAGCGACTGAACTGAACTGAATCAGAAGCCAAATAAAAAAAAAAAAAAAAAAGCTATACAAGACAAGTGAAAGTGAGAAAAAAATAACAGTAGAATCATACTCTCAAAGACTTCAGGAATGGGTATAACTAGACCCAAATCTTCTTACTTTGTTTTTATAAATAAAGAGGGAAAAAAGACTATAGGTAAGAAGCAGAAGACTATGAAATTTTTTTAAAAAATTGGATTTAAAAAATAACAAAGACAACTCCTAGAAGTGAACACTTAAATATTAAAAGGAATAATAATAGCTAGCAGAGTAAATGAAACTCCTAACAAAATTATAGAATTGGGAAAAGGTATAAAGAAATTATTTTGAAGGTAATGAAAAGAGACAAAGAGAACATTGACCGGAACATTACATTGAAATTTAAGAAACAACTGAAATTTCTAATAATGTTAAATAAATGTCAAAGTGCAAACTATTACATGACATACATATTGAAATTATGTAGTCACTTAAATTACTTGTTCACAGCAATGATTCACTCATTCAATATATACTAACTCCCAGTCAATGTAGTAGATTCTGGTGGTCCAATGGGCAAAAAAGCATGTAATGTCATGGACATTTTCACTGTATAATGCTAAAAGGAAGTTCCAGAGACAAGAAATAAAAGAGAGGAAATGAATCATCAATGAAATAATGAAGAACGTGCATGCGTGCTGTTGCTTCCTTCTTGTCTGACTTTTTGAGATTGAATGGACTGTAGCCTGCCAGGTTCTTCTGTCCGTGGAATTCTCCAGGCAAGCATGCTGGAGGGGATTGCCATTCCCTTCTCCAGGGGATCGTCCCTACCGAGGGACCTAACCCGTGTCTCCTGCATTGCAGGCAGATTCTTTACCCCTAAGCCAATGGGGAAGCCCATAATGAAAAACATTTTCCCAGAAGTAAAATATGTTCCAGTAGTGAACAGGCTCTTTAATCATTCAATGTATTGAATGAATAGAGACAACAAAATACCTCATCCCCTCGTCTGTAGACATTTTGTACCTGTGGGGTCAGACAATACTGAGAGAGAGAGAGAGAGAGAGAGAGAGAATTTTCCAGGTGAGAATACTGGAGTGGGTTGCCATTTGAGGAAAGGAAAAAGAAGAAGGAGAGGGAAGAGGAGGAGAAGCAGGAGGAAAGAGGGCTGTTTATACAATGAATCAGGAATCAAAGGGTCTTTAGTCATTAACCTCTTCATTGTTCCCATGAAGTCTATGAAGACAATGAAGTCTATGAAGACGTCCTCCATGAAGACGATGGAGGAATGCATTCTAAATAAATTATTTCTCACTTAGAATTCTATTTCTCGACAAACTGTTCTGAGAGTAGACTTAGAAATTTGTCAGAAATGAATACTCTTAAAAGGAGCCTTTCATACACTCCTTTTCTCAGGAAACCAATAATAAAATACTTTGCCAAGTTCATGGAGTAAACCAAGAGATTGGAATATGAAGAATCAAAGAAATAGAGGCTCCAACACAGCAAAAGCCGACAGAATTCTCAGGATGATCACACAGATCCTAAAATGGGAGAAGTCCAAGAATTCCATCCGTCCAGTTTGGGACATCTGAGAAGCTGTGCAGGACTTTTTAAGCAGGTGAAAGATGGGACAACTGATGTGTCTCAACCACCTGCCATGACAATTATGCAGCTGGAGGAATTTGATTGTGAAGTCATGATATGCTCAGAGTAAATAAGCTAAAGAAAATCAGTGTACTGTAGAGACAACAAAAGTAATCAATGATGAGTTATGTTTACATGGAAATACCAAAGTGGGCATGACCATTGATCTAAACAAAAGGAGAGTATCCTGAGAGAATTACGGGACTGATAAGGAAGGGATGGCTGATGGTGCGGAGGATCAACGAACACCAGGTAAACCTCCATATTAAGTTTGGGAATTACTATCTAATATTTAAGACTAAAGTTTATAGAAGTAGAAATGTGTCCTTCAGATACATGAAGTCAAATAATAGAAGATTTGGCTCACAGACTTAAACTAGTTGCTTATGAGGAGAGGAGGGAAATACAGTGGTATTTCTGTAATGAGCTTTGAAAATTACTTGACCCTTTAAACTACGGAACAAACTACAGAAATATATAAAACAAAAATAATAAAGACAAGATAAAAACTCTTTAGAATTAAATGGTAATGAGAGGACTACATATTATTTTAGGTGAAACTACTCATACAGATATGCAGGCATACAAACACAAACATGCATTCACACACAAATATAACCACATATATAGAGAGACATGTACACATACATATATGTGAATAAACAAAGACATATATACACATATTTATAAACAAATATACAGAAACACACACATACCCTAATGTATGCATGGCATGTACACACATATACAAATGATTATACAAAAGCACAAACAATGTACATACACATACATGTACATATGCAGACTCACAGGTACACACCACTGTATATGCATGTATATATACATACACATCTATGCATGTATAAATGAAACTACTTTCTATGAATGCTACATTCTTTGTCTTTTTTTGATAATCTTTTTGAACATTTTCTTTGAAAGGAAATATACTTACATTTTAAATCCTTTTTTGTCTATCAGTGAATAAATGAAAGAGTTTTTAAGAAATGAAGCCTTTGGATCAATTGCATATAATTAAAACCATAGTGTTTGCAATTTTGAGATTTTCTATTAAAAATATTTTTGACAGCATTGCTTGTAATTTAATTAAAGATTGGGCTTAACTACTTTTAAAATCTTTATCCATTATCTACAGAGTTTTCTGAGGGAAGAAAGTGATCCTTACAAAAGAAAGGAGGTGAGGATAGAAAGGGGAGATTTTGAGCATCTACATTGTCCCAGGGTGGTGCAGACTCTGCATACTTCAGCTAATTTAAATGATACAGAGAGCTGGGTGGTGTGGAAAGAAATGGAGTTTAGTTTAAGGCTGCTCTGCAAACTTTCTCCAGGGAATTGTTATTTAACTTCAGAAAACTACTTTCTGTGTACATTTACAAAACCCAAGTGTGTTTTGAGAGAAAATCAATTTTAAAATGTGTTTTCTTAGTTAAATGAAACTCGAATTCTGTAAACAGTGGCTCAGCCCTCCAGGACAATAAGACCTTGGGTTGTTGGTGTTTGTCTCTGGGGAAGGCAGCTGGACTAAGCAATCACCTGTTTCCTGTGGCCCTTGGTGTGCTATTAGAAAAGCAGCCACACATGATGGATTAACTCACCAAAGCAAGGCAGCAGCGTGATGTGGCTGCCTGCCTCATTTCCTAAAGTGTCTCAGTGGCTTTGCCAGCATATTAGTATCTCATCTGGTAAGGTTAGAAGTAGATTTAAAAGCTGTGCCACTTCATATCAACCCATTGGTGACTACTAAGATGGTTATGTGGGGTTTTGGGGGGCAGTACCCAAAGTGGAGGAGGAGGTTCTGAAATCTTTCTAGGCTTCGCACAAAAGAACATGCTGATTAACTAGCTATGTGGAAAAGGTGGAAGCAGTGACAGATTTTATTTTCTTGGGCTCCCAAATCACTGCAGACAATGACTGCAGGCATGAAATTAAAAGCTGCTTGCTCCTCAGAAGAAAAGCTATAACAAACCTAGACAACATATTAAAAAGCAGAGACATCACTTTGTTGAAAAAAGTCTGTACAGTCAAAGCTGTAATTTTTCTAATAGTCAGGTACGGATGTGAGAGTTAGACCATAAAATAGATGAAAACCAAAGAATTGATGCTTCCGAAATGTGGTGCTGGAGAAGACTCTAGAGAGTGCCTTGGACAATAAGGAGATCAAACCAGTCAATCCTAGAGGAAATCAACCCGGAATATTCATTGGAAGGACTGATGTTGAAGCTGAAACTCCAATACTTTGGCCACCTGATGTGAAGAACTGACTCACTGGAAAAGACCCTCATGCTGGGAAAGATTGAGGGCAGGAGGAGAAGGGGGCAACAGAAGGTGAGATGGATGGCATCATTGACTCAATGGACTTGAATTTTAGCAAACTCTGGGAGATGAAGAAGCCTGGTATGCTGCAGTCCATGGGGTCACAAAGAGTCAGACAACTTAGTAACTAAACAACAACAAATCAAGGGTGCAGAATTACAGGGGACCTGTCTGATACAGAAGCATTCGTCCTCACCAGCTCTGTAGGTGAGGCAAGGCACTGGACTTTCCCCAGCTCCAATTTTCTCATTTCTAAAAACCCTGTCTCATAAGGTTCCTAGAAATGTTACCAAACCAGGTTTGTTTGCTTGACATGCAAGCCAAAATGCTGGGACATTGAGGTTTGCTGCAAAGAATGGGTTTATTCACAAGGTAGCAAGCGAGGAAATGGGAGAATGAGTGTCAAATATGACATCCCTCCAGAAGCAGGTGTCTTAGGCATGGGGAAAGGTAATTAGAGATAAGAAAAAGATGGACTAATTGCTATTCTGAACAGCATATCTAGAGTAAGCTTTTCTTCACTGGATCAATTCAGTTCAGTTCATTTCAGTCGCTCAGTCGTGTCCGACTCTTCGCGACCCCATGAATCGCAGCATGCCAGGCCTCCCTGTCCATCACCAACTCCTGGAGTTCACTCAGACTCACGTCCATCAAGTCAGTGATGCCATCCAGATATTCAAAAATTGAGGTGCTTAGTATGATCTAAGAGTGGAGGTTTTGGCCCTCTGTGATGTCAAAGGGTCATTAGTTGGACATTCCTGTGACAGCCCAGTATTAGGGTTGGTGTTCCATCAGCTTTATCTGGCTTGAACTTGAACTAGAAACAGCAGATTTGAGTTCCTGGAAGACAACATGGGCAAACATCTTATTGTTTAGGCTATGTGAAGCTTGAAGGATATGCAGTTGGCAACAAATAATGTTAATTTCCCTGCCAATGCAAGAGACGCAAGAGATGCAATTTTGATCCCTGGTTTGGGGAGATCCCATGGAAGAGGGCATGGCAACGCACTCCAGTATTCTTGCTTGGAGAATCCCATGGACAGAGGAGCCTGGTGGGATACAGTCCATAGGGTTGCACAGAATTGGACATGACTGAAAGGACTGAGCATGCACAGCTATCATTTAGCTGTTTATTCCCAAAGCTAGCACAGGATAACAGACAAACAGTCACATGTTTTCTCCCTTTCAGAGATTTTTCTTGGGCTAAAAGTAGAGAATGCCACTAGGCCCGAGGTCAAAAGGATACCCGTCCTTGCCAACAGTTAGGTTAATACATGTGAAATTGACATTTCTAGACCTGTAGTATAAGCTGGTGTACATAGCAGAAATTTCAAGATTGTTAAATAATTTTTAACATGACAAAACAAAGACCCAAACATGACCCAAACATGACCCAAACAATTTTGGGTCTTTAAATGGAAACCTGGTCCCATACCCAGCTCCCTCTCTAGAACCGCTGGACACAACTTCCAAGCCTTTAACGTGTGCAATCAAGACAAAACATTCTGCTTTCTTGACCTACGGCAGGTGTGACTTTCATAGCTTACCCATTGGGAGTGGGAGAAATTGTGTAAGATCCATGGAGAAGAATTTAAAGATCATGGACTTTGGGCTTATGACTAAGTTTATCTACCGGCTCTTTCATTCTGTGGCCCTGTGACATTGGGTAAAAGCATTGTGTATTCCTAGGCTTTAGCTTCTCATCTGTAAAGTGGAACCGATAGTGCCTACCTTTTTGGGTCACTGTGCATTAATATGTATGTGCTTAGTTGTGTCTGACTCTTTCATGATCCCATGTACTGTAGCCTGCCAGGCTCCTATATTCATGGAATTTCCCAGACAAGAATACTGGAGTGGGGTGCCATTTCCTATCCAGGGAATATTCCCAACCCAGGGATCAAACCCAAGTCTCTTGTGTCTCCTGCATTGGCAAGAGGATTCTTTACCGCTAGGGCCACCTGGGAAGCTGGGATTACGGCAATGTATGTAAAATATTTGGAACAATGTAAGGCACATATTTGGTATTCATAGAATGGAGAAATGCAAGTGTATGGATCTTACGTGCAAAGAGCATTTAGTATTTTTTATTTTTAAAAACTTGAGTTTCATATCAAATATTATCATTCTTTGGAGCAAATTATTCATGCTGAAATAAATTGCACTCATCTCACATGCTAGTAAAGTAATGCTCAAATCACTGACTCGATGGATGTGAGTCTGAGTGAACTCCGAGAGATGGTGATGGACAGGGAGGCCTGGCGTGCTGCGATTCATGGGGTCGCAAAGAGTCGGACACGACTGAGCGACTGAACTGAACTGAACTGTAAATCTGAGTTATTTTTTCCTACCTTCCAATACTATTAGTGCTTTGCCAAGTCACTAATTACTGAATTAGCCAAAACAGCTGGTTTAAATCAAATCATCGATGGAAGTTTAGGTGAGGAATAGCAATGTCAGGGCAGCATTGATTTGAACAACAGACAGGCATGCCATGTTTAACCTTCAAGCTCAAATCACACTGTTAGGAAATCTACCACTGATGCTAATTGGGAAGAAGAGAAAATCAAATAACCCATTTGCTGAGTGTAAAAAAATAGATCAGCATTATTGGGCAACGACCCTCTTCAAATGAATTGTGTAACACAATTTAGAGTCTATGAAGCCAAAAGCCCAAGGTCTTTAAGAGGTGAACTGTTACTTTCAAACAATCAAACTGGGAAGGTACCCAACAATCACTGAGCCTCTCCTGTTGGTATGGTGGCAAGGCCTCTGAGAGACTAATCCCTAGAGATGCTAGAATAATGACATGGCTTTCCATTTTATTGGCCGTGGAGAAGAAAGACAAATACCCACTCAGTTCATTGAGATAAGAAGACAGATTAGCAAGTAGTTAATTCTTAATGAGCCAAATATCTGGTTGCATTTTTAATGCTCTAACTTGAGGAATTTCTGTTTGTCTTTTAATTTACTCTTAGGGTTTGAAGAACCCTTTCCTCTCCAAAAGCCCTTTGGGACTAGAAATTAATAATAAGGTTAATTTCTAGTCCCATGGGCTTTATTAGCAGGAAATTATGGGTTTCCCTGGTGGCTCAGTGCTAAAGAATCTGCCTGCAATGCAGGAGACTTGCAAGACACATGGGTTTGATCTTCCATGGGGAAGATCCCTGGAGAAGGAAATGTCAACCCACTCTAGTATTTTTGCCTGGAAAATCCCATGGACAGAGGAATCTGATGGGCTGTACTTCATGGGGTCGCAAAGAGTCAGACATGACTGAGCAACAGCAGGATATTGGGCAAGTTATTATATTATTTCAAAAGAATAATAATGGAGCAAGGATTTGCCTTATACAACTACCCCCAAATATGGTGATTTGAACAGAGAAGGGTGGTTGTCAAGTGAATTCAGGGTTCAGTGACAGCAGGTCATGGAGATTAGATCAATCAGTTAGATACACATTTCTGCTTTCTGCTGCAGTGTGATCTACTGAAGGATTTCATATTATAATACAGTGTTTCAATTTGGAGTAACCTGTGTGTAATGGCTAATTGTATGTGTCAGTTTGATTGGGTGATGGGGTGCCGAGACATTTGGTCAAGCATTATTCTGGAAAGTGTTTATGAGGGTGCTTCTGAGTGGATAAACATTTAGATCAGAAAAACAGATAAAGTGGATTTTTATCCCCCACTTGAGTGGGCCTGAATAGTACAACAAGGCTGAGAAGAAGGAAGCCCTATTGCCTGACTGTTTTCAGCTTGGACATTGGTCTTTTCTTGCCTTTGAATGGACACATTGGACCTTCTTTGGTTTTGAGCCTGCTGGCTTTTAGACGAGAACTTGTACCATCAGCTCTACTGGCTCTCAGGCCTTAAGAGCAGAATAGAGCTACCTTGTCAGCTCCGTGGCTCTCCAGCTTGCTATTCTTGGGACTTCTCAGCCTCTGTAATTTCCCGAGCCAATATCTCATGATAAATTTTCTTGCTCTTTCTCTTTATAATAATAACATGTGTATCCTATTGGTTATCTTTCACTAGAGAACTCAGGCTAATACAGTAACTCCCGGGATTAACTGGGTGATCATGTTACTTAGATCATTAAGATCATTGTTACTACAATGATCTTACTACATTAAGATCATTGAAGCCATCTTCCTTCACACTGTGATGGATTCTACGTGGGCTCTCTCCTAATCTTTATGCCCACGATGTGGGGGACTGCTGCTTGTATGGTGAAACTAGAAGTCCAAGGGATTAATTGACTTCCTAGAGCCATTTATTTATTAACTAAAAGTCAATCCCTGTCTTGGGATTTTTCTACCTTCAACACGAACTGTTAATCCAAAAATAATCCACTGACCTCAGCCTATTCCACTCACAATTCCTTGTTTTTAAAAAAGAGAAAACACAAACTTTAATTGAATCTGTGTTTCTGAATTTTTTAAACTTTTTGAGCTAACTTCTCCCCGACTCTATCTCCTAAGCACAGTTGACCATTGAACAGTTCTGGAGTTAGGGACACTGACATGTCACATAGGGGAAAATCTGCCTTTCACTTTACAACCACCCTCCATCAGTATCCTTGAATTCAACCAACCTTGAATCATGTAGCACCTACTTATGGAAAAAAAAATCCCTCTATCAGTGGACCTGCCCAGTCCAAACCGATGTGTTTAAGGGTCAACGGTACCCTCAGAAGTGCTGAACTCTGTAAATAATGTCATTGCAGTGGACATTATGATGTTCTACTCATATAGACCAGGGCTTCCCTGGTGGCTCAGACTATAAAGAATATGCTTGTAATGTAGGAGACCCGGGTTTGATCCTTGTGTCAGGAAGATCCCTTGGAGAAAGGAATGCCTACCCGCTCCAGTATTCTTGCCTGAAGAATTCCATGCACAGAGGAGCCTGGTGGGCTACAAGTCATGGGTTATGAAGAGTTGGACACAACTCAGCAACTAATACGCACATACCCATATAGACTGAAATAGGTCCACAGACTGAAGGACCTATTTCCCAAGCTGCAGGGAAGACAGCTGCCAAGGCCGTGCTCAGCATGATCACTTTTCAAGAAGTGCCTTGGTTGAGGAGAACTGGCTGCCCAAGATTATGCCTTCTCATTGCAGGAGCACCGAATAACTGATCTGCACAGAGGTTTAAGGAGTGGGGCATTTGTCCTAAATCTATACAACTCTGAAGCACCAGATCAGCTTTAGAACCCTTCAAGGAGTAAGTTGAAGTCTTGATTGAGACTTCACCACTGCCCAGCTTCTCTCTTCTCTCAGCTGGCTTCCTTTACTTCCAAGGATGTCGATCCCAAGAACACTTCTCAGTGATCTTCCTGTACTTTAATCTCTATCTTGGGCTTCCCAGGTGGTGACAGTGGTAAAGAACCTGCCTGGCAATGCGGGAAACATAAGAGACACGGGTTCGACCCCATCCCTGAGTTGGAAGGTCCTCTGGAGGAGGGCACGGCAACCCAGTTCATCACTCTTGCCTGGAGAATCCTATGGACAGAGGGATCTGGCAGGCTACAGTCCATAGGGTCACAGAGACGGACATGACTGAAGCTACTTAGCAGGCAATCTCTATACTCAGTCTTTGTATTGCCTGGGGACCTCAACTTGCAGGAGTCATAGTGATACAAATTGAATAAAAAGGATCAACTATTCCTTAGGAGTTCTTCTGTTCAATGTTCTGAATAGAACATGCTAAAACAATGCAGCAATTTAGAATATTGAAGAACAGGAAGCAGGTGAAAAGCACAGGGAAGGGTCTGTTGATAGACCTCTGTAGCAAGTGTTTGGAAAATAACTATAAATGATCAGATTTTTTTATGACAGAGTATCTATTTCCTTCTTCAGGTTAGGAAGTTTTTAACCATAATATCCTCAAATATGTTTTTGAATCGCCTTCTCTCTCACCTTCTGAGACCCCTACAGTACAAATGTTGGTGCATTCAATATTATTACTTCAGAGATCTCTCACACTGTTTTAATTTTTTTAATTCATTTTTCTCTTTGCTGTTATGATTGGGTGATTTCCATTGTTCTCTTTTTCACTTATGCAAGCTTCGCTATCACTTAATGTGCTATTCATTCCTTCTAGCATGTTTTTCTTTAAATTTCAGTTATTGAATTCTTTATTTCTAATTGAGCCCCTTTTATATTTTCTAGTTCCTTGTTATAATTTTCACTGTATTCATCTATTCTGTTCCCTAATTCTCTTAACAATTTTATTACCAACACTCTGAATTGTCTGATGAATTTTTAATTTCTGTTTCATTATTTTTTCACGATTTTGCTCTTGCTCTTTCAGTTGAGAGCGGTTCCCCTTCCTTTGCATTTTGTTTAACCTCTGGCAGTTCAGAATTCAGGTGAACCAGTTACCTATTGCAGTCGTGAAGGGATGTTCTTGTCTGGGGGCATCCCTGTACCGACTGCAAGTGCTCCGTGTCTTTGGAGCGCTGCATTTGCAGGGAAGCAAGTCACATCTTTCCTCGGGGTGTGTTGACCACCGTCACCGTGATAGGGGCTGGGGCTGGGATGGAATGGCTAGTACTGGAGTCAGGTGTGAGGCAGTACTTTCCCCCTTCTCAGTGGCTGCCACTACCCCATCAGGAGCAAGGTCTGATCCCAAGTTGCTGGAGCAGAAGCCTTGAGGGCCCGAGCTTGCTCTGTTTTCTTTAAGTGTGTGCTTACCCCTCTCCCAGCACTGGGACGCTTGCTACAGATGGAGAGTGCTGGAGCGAGGCAGGCCCATGCCAGCTCTTGGCTCGCGACAGCTGCAGACAGAGGTCCAGCCCGTCTGTGATGAGCTCTCTGTGCAGGCGCCTGTGACTGTTGCCCTTGCTCTGCTCAGAGGCCGCCTCCAGGGCAAGTCCCCTTTGTTCTGCGCAGCGATCGCTTCCCCCGACTTGCCGCACAAGCCTTGCTGTGGAGCTGCACTGCAGGCTAGCTGGGGCCCCGAGAACTCGGTGTGCACCAGGCTGCGAGCTGTGGCGAGGCGACTCCTTCATCGCTCTCCGTTTAGTCTGATGTGCTGCACAGTGGCTGCCAGCCACCCCGCCCCAGCCTTGCCCGGGGACTGTGTCATCTCTGAGTCCCATGACCAAGTCTCCCTGGCTGTAGCTGCCCAAATCCAGTGCCATGCTGTGACCTGGAGTGAGCAGGGCTGGCGGGTTCAGTCAGCTTGGCGCTGGGCACACGCTGAGGCGGTTACAGGAAACCCAGAAGCCGTTAGAATAACCCTGTCTGCACTCTATACCCCTTTGGGGACAAGCCAGCCTCTTGCGCTCATCTTGAGCAAAACCCAAGCTTCCCACAGCCCTCCTGTTAGTACCAGCCGTCCTCTAGTCCCCCATGGGGCTCTTCTTCTCCGACGTAGGACCCCAGGGCTAGGACACCTCTTCTGTGATTCTTATTGCTCACTCCTCAGGGTAGGTGTCTTTAAATTTTGCTGAGTCACCTCCCAGTGGCATGGGTCCCAGCCCAATTATGTGTGGATCTTACTCACAGCCTTGGTTTTGCAGGAGCCCATCTGCCAGTTCGTAGTTAGTTTTCAGAGGAAATTCATTCACATATCAGTGTATTTTGATGTGTTCATGGGGAAGGTTAGTTCCCCGTCCCCCTACTTCACCATCTTATTCGATCCACCCCAATACCCCGGAAGCAGACAGCTCTGAGTTTAAATCAGAGATTGGATCAATAATAGTAATGTGTCTATGGATAAACCGTTTAACCTTTGTGCTGCAATCGCCTCTTCTTAAAATGGAGAAGGCTTGTCTTATAGGATCTTAAATTATGCAACAATTATATGGAATGGCTAGTACTGGAGTCAGGTGTGAGGCAGTACTTTCCCCCTTCTCAGTGGCTGCCACTACCCCATCAGGAGCAAGGTCTGATCCCAAGTTGCTGGAGCAGAAGCCTTGAGGGCCCGAGCTTGCTCTGTTTTCTTTAAGTGTGTGCTTACCCCTCTCCCAGCACTGGGACGCTTGCTACAGATGGAGAGTGCTGGAGCAAGGCAGGCCCATGCCAGCTCTTGGCTCGCGACAGCTGCAGACAGAGGTCCAGCCCGTCTGTGATGAGCTCTCTGTGCAGGCGCCTGTGACTGTTGCCCTTGCTCTGCTCAGAGGCCGCCTCCAGGGCAAGTCCCCTTTGTTCTGCGCAGCGATCGCTTCCCCCGACTTGCCGCACAAGCCTTGCTGTGGAGCTGCACTGCAGGCTAGCTGGGGCCCCGAGAACTCGGTGTGCACCAGGCTGCGAGCTGTGGCGAGGCGACTCCTTCATCGCTCTCCGTTTAGTCTGATGTGCTGCACAGTGGCTGCCAGCCACCCCGCCCCAGCCTTGCCCGGGGACTGTGTCATCTCTGAGTCCCATGACCAAGTCTCCCTGGCTGTAGCTGCCCAAATCCAGTGCCATGCTGTGACCTGGAGTGAGCAGGGCTGGCGGGTTCAGTCAGCTTGGCGCTGGGCACACGCTGAGGCGGTTACAGGAAACCCAGAAGCCGTTAGAATAACCCTGTCTGCACTCTATACCCCTTTGGGGACAAGCCAGCCTCTTGCGCTCATCTTGAGCAAAACCCAAGCTTCCCACAGCCCTCCTGTTAGTACCAGCCGTCCTCTAGTCCCCCATGGGGCTCTTCTTCTCCGACGTAGGACCCCAGGGCTAGGACACCTCTTCTGTGATTCTTATTGCTCACTCCTCAGGGTAGGTGTCTTTAAATTTTGCTGAGTCACCTCCCAGTGGCATGGGTCCCAGCCCAATTATGTGTGGATCTTACTCACAGCCTTGGTTTTGCAGGAGCCCATCTGCCAGTTCGTAGTTAGTTTTCAGAGGAAATTCATTCACATATCAGTGTATTTTGATGTGTTCATGGGGAAGGTTAGTTCCCCGTCCCCCTACTTCACCATCTTATTCGATCCACCCCAATACCCCGGAAGCAGACAGCTCTGAGTTTAAATCAGAGATTGGATCAATAATAGTAATGTGTCTATGGATAAACCGTTTAACCTTTGTGCTGCAATCGCCTCTTCTTAAAATGGAGAAGGCTTGTCTTATAGGATCTTAAATTATGCAACAATTATCTAAGTAAAACACACAGCTCTGCATGTACCATATTGTTAACAATCAAAATTGGTCAAACCTGGAGCCTAATAAAAATAATGGTCATCATTAGGTGACAAAATTTACCTGATGAAAAAGGAGGCCTAGTCTTACTGAGAGAGAAGCTGGGCTGAGACTGAGGTTTCAGTGACCTTATTGGAAGGTGGACCCAGACCAGGTGACACTCTGTGATCTGAGACACAAGTTTAGCTGCATAGGAAAGAAGAGGTTTCTCTCTGAGGGTGAGCACAGTGATGTCACCCTTAGAGCAACTCTGTGAGTGCTCAAAATTCTGTGCATGTTAAATCTGTAGGTTGCAAAGCTCACTATTAGGAAGGAAATGCTGAGCTCCCAGCTGATGGTCTCTTCATAATTGCCTTGGAGACCTGTGGTACCCCAGGGGCTGAACTGTGAAGAAGACAGATCAGGAGGGAAGAAGCTAAGGTTGGTGAAGAAACCAAAGTTATTAATTTGAAGCCCTTAAATTTGGGCTTCTCTGGTAGTTCAGATGGTAAACAATCTGTAGGAGACCCTGGTTCAATCCCTGGGTTGAGAAGATGCCCTTGGAGAAGGGCAACCCACTCCAGTATTCTTGCCTGGAGAATTCCATGGGCAGAGGAACCTGGCAGACTATATAGTCCATATGGTCACAAAGAGTCAGGCATGATTGAGTGACTAACGCTTTCACTTTCATCTTAGTTTTCGTTATCAAAGTCTTTCTATCTCAATCCAGGGCATGGTTCCCTTTGTGACTGCATTAGGAGGCCAAATGTTGCTGAATGAAATGAAATTAAAGTGCAATTGCGGGGAAGCATGAGGGACATTTCAGTGAGGTAGTATTCACACAGGCTACGTGAATCAGGACTCCATGCAAACAGCACCATTGTACTGATGCAGATAAAATTGCTCTGTCACGCAACGCTTATTTATTTTGTGCTTAAAGGTATAGAAAAGTAGAGAAAATAATAGAAATCATTTTCACATTCCTACTTTCTAGAATTAATTAACATTTTTGCCATTTTTGCCTGAGATATGAATATGTACTTTTATATAAAATTGCATATAATGATATATGTACTTTAATAAAACATTATAGGGAAAGCCAGTTTTTGTTACTGCCCTCAAACAATTTGCCTCCCTCCCTCTGTCTACCAACCTGAACTTGGCTTCACATATTTCCTGTGAATGTTTTGAGACTTAAACAGTACAATATTAGACAGGGTTCTATTTCTTAACCCTGTTCCATTCTTCTCTCTTGCACGCTCTCTCTCTCTCTATATGTATATATATATATACACACACATACAGACACACATATATAGATATATAGGTGCATAATCTGTCTAGCCAAATTGACGCAGAATATTAATCAGTATATATACTGTACACTTTCATGCTATATTTAAGAAGAGTTACTATATAAATTTCTTTCTGTGTTTTTGTTTTAAAATTTCACAGAAATAATTATTCTTTATGCATCTTGAATTTCTTAACACCAGGTATTGCAATTCTTTCCATGCACTATATATAAATTAAGTCTGTTCATCTTAAGTGCTATATGGTATTTCAACATATGAATATTACACAGTTTATTTTATTCATGGATGTTTAAGTACTATAAATCTTTTATTGTGCCCTGCTACAAAAAACATCCTTGACATGACTACTATTGTTCGCGTGCAAGAGTTCTCTAAAGTACTTACCAAATGTATTATTGAAGGGTTGTCATTGAAAGCACAGTCAAGTTTTTAAATTTACTGGACCAGATGTTCTCCATAGTGGATATTTCCTCTAGTAGATGGCAGACTTCCTTTTTGCTTACAATGCTAGCCAACTTTAGGTATGCCACATATTTTGCTACTCTGAGGATGATAAAAAAGTAACTTGAAAAATTAATTGGCTTTCTTCTCACATGATTGAGATTTTCTTTCATGATTTTTCGTGACTTGGCTTCTTCCTTTGTGAATTGCTTTTCATATCATATGACCAGCTTTTTCATGTGATATTTGAAAAATCTATATGTTGACTTCTAAAGTTGAAAGTTGAGTTCTTCTTCCAAATCATCCCACCCTCTCCCTCTCCCACAGAGGAGAATGGCATTGAAATATGTATACTATCAGGCAAGAAATGAATCGCCAGTCTATGTTCGATACAGGATACAGGATGCTTGGGGCTGGTGCACGGGGATGATCCAGAGAGATGATATGGGGTGGGAGGTGAGAGGGGGGTTCAGGATTGGGAACTCATGTACACCCGTGGCTGATTCATGTCAATGTATGGCAAAACCAATACAGTATTGTAAAGCAAAATAAAGTAAAAATAAAAATTAAAAAAAAAAGTTGAGTTCTTTGTTTGTTTTTTATAATAACTGTTATATATGCTGTAAATACCTTCTCCAAATACATTTTTAACTTTGTTGTTTATAATGTCTCTGTTATACAGGTTTTTTTGTTTGTTTGTTTTATCAGTGTGTGTGTGTTTTTCTTTCCTTCCTTATAGGATGCAAAAATATTCTACATATTCTTCTAAGAGTTTCATAAGGTGTTTTTATGTTTTGTCATCATAGAAAACAAAGTTTCTATGTTGTGTTTTGGAGTAATCTTTTAGAATTTAAATGATTTTTAAAAGGAAAAATGATTTTACATACTCTTTTAATTGTACAAGCACCTACAGTATTTTTTATATTGTTGAAATATTCTTATCAATATAAGTGATCACTTATAATCACAGACTTATAATCACAGACTTATAATCACAAAATGTGTAAGAGTAAGCTCCCCTGGAAAATAATTTACAATTCTATGTGGAGAGATACGTTTTTTTCTTAGCAAACATTCTGATACCTGATTTCTTATATTAAATATCCATAATTGCAAAGTCAGAAGTCAAGTCTTTGGATTTTTAAAAACAAACTTTATAATTTTAGGAAAGTGTTTTCCCTCTTTTAAGAAATAGGCTTAGGCAGAAGGTAAATTTTATGATAATAAGTTATAATATATTTCATGGTAACTAGTATGTAAATAATCACTGATCTTCCTGTCTACTCAAGCAAAGGCTAATGGTTAATCCAGGGCTTTACATTCTCCAAAGTATTGTAGCCTCTCAAGGTTCCTAATACCCAAACTAGTGCTCTTTATTAAAATAAGTTTTAATTAATACTGAATTTTGTGTTTTTAATTCATTTGAAATTTATTTTGAATCTGTAGTATAAAATGACTTCCTTGGTGGCTCAGATGGGAAAGAATCCGTCTGCAATGCAGGAGACCTGGATTTAATCCCTGGGTTGGGAAGATTCCCTAGAGAAGGAAATGGCAACCCACTTCAGTATTCTTGCCTGGAGTATTTGGTGGACAGAGGGGCCTGGCAGGCTACAGTCCATGGCGTTGCAAAGAGTAGAACATGACTGAGTGACTAACACTTTCACACTTTCAGAGTATAAAATAACATTTTAACCTTTGATACAAAATAGGGTTTTAATTTCATTTTTATTCTCATCATCATTACTCATTGTATGAACGTATAAAGTCAGTTGTCTGTCTACTTCCCGTTTTTGTTTTTAACATTCCATTTCCTCAAAGATTCAAGTTTCCATTTAAATCTGAAAGTCACTTGACATTTGTTAAAAGCAGCAAGACAGATTTTATTGAATAAAATAGGGAATAAACTATTGTAGTAGGGGAGAGACACTAAACTCCAAATACAACGTGATGGTGGTGGTTTAGCCACTAAGTCATGCCTGACTCTTGCGACCCCATAGACTGTAGCCCACCAGGCTCCTTTGTCTATGATATTTTTCAGACAAGAATACTGGAGCAGCTTGTCATTTCCTTCTCCAAGGGGTCTTCCCAACCTAGGGATTGAACTCACGCCTCCTGCATTGGCAGGCATGTTCTTTAGCACTGAGCCACCTGGGAAGCTCCCAAATACAATAGAGACCACTAGAGATCTGAGACACGACAGCATGATGGGAGAGAAAGAAAACTTACTATGAAGGACTTCGTTAGGTGTCACAGGTGGGAAGGAAGTGGGGCTTGATTTGATATTAATGGTGGAGGAAGAGGCAACAGATTGAACATCAAGGGTGAAGGAATCTTTATGTGACTATATATAGGGACATAGAAGAAATAAATGTTAAGTGAGATTATAAAGTTGGGGCCATAATTCAGTGGAACTAAAAGTGGAAGTGCTAGTCCCTCAGTCCTGTCCGATTTTTTGTGACCCCATGGACTGTAGGCTGCCAGGCTCCTCTGTCTGTGGAATCCGTAGAACTGGTGCCCTTAGAAGAAGGAGAGACAGCAGAGTTCACTTGCTCCCTTTTTCCCTCCACAGATGCTGCAGAGGAAAGGCCATGTGAGTATGCATTAGGCAGGTGGCCATCTGCAAGCCAGGAAGTCAACTCTCACCCGGAATAGAATCAGCTGGTACCTTGATCTGGAACTTTTGATCTCCAGACCTGTGAGAAAATGAATCTGTTGTGTAAGTCACCAAGTATGGTATTTTGTCATGGCAGCCCTAATTCAATCTATTTTTTAAAATTTTATTGTGTTAATACTCCACTATTTTAACTAATTATGATACTAATAGTTGTGAAGGAAGATCTAGTCCTTTTCCATTCTTTTTAGGTTATCTGGTTCTTTTCCTATTTATTAGTATAAATTGATTTTAGTGCAAGTTTGTCTAACTTTACAAACAGTACCATTGAAGTGCATTGAACTCTATTGGTATTAGAGATTATATGTGCTTTTCTAATTCTATACCATTTTATAACACTTACATGTTTATTCCTTCATATCTCAGAGTTTGTTGCATTGTAAGTGGTATATTTTTATTTATTACATTTTCTACTTGGTATTTGATAATGCATGGTTGATATAATACCACTTTTCTTTAAATACTTCGGCACATATTTCCTTGAAAATCAAGATCATTCTCTTTCAGAATCATAGTACAATTTAAAGTTTTCAAAATTCACATCGGTGGTTATTATTATAATTTTCCATTTCCCTTGCTCAAATCTCACCAACAGGTCTAATAATATACTTTATAGTCAAAGGTAGGGGTAGATTAAATAACTGTTTTTCCAGTCCNCCTTGAAAATCAAGATCATTCTCTTTCAGAATCATAGTACAATTTAAAGTTTTCAAAATTCACATCGGTGGTTATTATTATAATTTTCCATTTCCCTTGCTCAAATCTCACCAACAGGTCTAATAATATACTTTATAGTCAAAGGTAGGGGTAGATTAAATAACTGTTTTTCCAGTCCTGGGGTCACTCCAGGATTGCATACTGCATTTAGTTGTCAAGTCCATGTGGATTGGAAATGGAAAAAATAGTTCTTAGTTTTTCCTTGACTTCCATGAGGTTTGCACTTTTAAAAATTCAAGCCATGTATTTAGAGGAATATCCTTCATTTTCATTTGGTTATTTCTTCTTGAGTAGATTAAAATTATGACCCAGATAACCACAATGGTGTGATCACTCATCTAGAGCCAGACATCCTTGAATGCAAAGTCAAGTGGGCCTTAGGAAGCAGCACTACAAACAAAGCTAGTGGAGGTGATGCAATTCCAGTTGAGCTATTTTAAATCCTAAAAGATGATGCTGTGAAAATGCTGTACTCAATATGCCAGCACATTTGGAAAATTCAGCAGTGGCCACAGGACTGGAAAAGGTCAGTTTTCATTTCAATCCCAAAGAAAGTCAATGGCAAAGAATAATCAAACTACCACACAATTGCGCTTATCTCACATGCTAGCAAAGTAATGCTCAAAATCCTCCAAGCCAGGCTTCAACAGTATGAGAACTGTGAATTTCCAGATGTTCAAGCTGGATTTAGAAAAGTCAGAGGAACCAGAGATCAAATTGCCAACATCTGTCATATCATCAAAAAAGCAAGATAGTTCCAGAAAAACATCTACTTTTGCTTTATTGACTATGCCAAAGCCTTTGACTGTGTGGATCACAACAAACTAGAAAATTCTTAAAGAGATGGGAATACCAGACCACTTGATCTGCCTCCTGAGAAATCTGTATGCAAGTCAAGAAGCAATAGTTAGAACTGGTCATGGAACAACAGACTGGTTCCATATTGAGAAAGGAATATGCCAAGGTTGTACATTGTCACCCTGCTTGTTTAACTTATATGCAGAGTGCATCATGCAAAATTCCAGGCTGTATGAAGCACAAGCTGCAATCAAGATTTTCAGGAGAAATATCAATAACCTCAGATACGCGGATGACACCACCTTTATGTAGAAAATGAAGAGGGATTAAAGAGCCTCTTGATGAAAGTGAAAGAGGAGAGCAAAAAAGTTGGTTTAAAACTCAACTTTCAGAAAACTAAGATCATGGCATCCAGCCCCTACACTTCATGGCAAATAGATGGGGAAACAATGGAAACAGTGAGAGACTTTATTTTGAGGGACTCCAAAATCACATGCAGCCATGAAATAAAAGACCATTGCTCCTTGGAAGAAAAACTATGACTAACCTAGACAGCATATTAAAAAGAAGAGACATTACTTTGCCAGCAAATGTCTGCAGAGTCAAAGCTATGGTTTTTCCAGTGGTCATGTATGGATGTGAGAATTGGAGTATAAAGAATGCTGAGCACTGAAGAATTGATGCTTTTGAACTGTAGTGTTGAAGAAGACTCCTGAGAGTCCCTTGGAATCAAGTAGATCAAACCAGTCAATCCTAAATGAAATCAGTCCTGAATATTCATTGGAAGGACTGATGCTGATGCTGAAACTCCAAAACATTGGCCACCTGACATGAAGAACTGACTCACTAGAAAAGACCCTGATGCTGGGAAAGGTTAAAGGCAAGAGCAGAAGGGGATGACAGAGGATGAGATGGTTGGATGGCATCATTGACTCGATGGACGGGTTTGAGCAAGCTTGGGAGTTGGTGATAGACAGGGAAGCCTGGCATGCTGCAGTCCATGGGGTTCCAAAGAGTCGGACACAACTGAGTGAGTGAATTGAACTGAACTGAGATTAAAATTATACATTTGGGCAGAAATTTTATAGCAGTGATATAATAAATATACTTTTCATTGTGTTACACCAGTGAGAACCTACTGTTGTCTTGTCCCATTACTGATAATAACTTTGATACTTGGTTAATGTGTGTGTTTTCCAGATTTCTCAATTAAGATTATTATTTTTTCCATTTGTAATTAATATACTTTGAAACTGTAAATATTTAAATTCTCATCATACTTTTACCCATATGTTTTAGAATCTATTCATGATTCACTAAATTATATAATTGTTATCAAGTGACAATTTTCTAATTTCATTATCCCTTCTATATTTATTAGTTCACATTCTAGTGAAAAAATAGATTTTCCTTCCATCTAACTTGTTTATGTAGTTATTTTTAAAATACAAAATGTTTGCATTCATTTGTGTTTCCACAGAGTCCTAGAATTTTATTTTATCCAGTAAGTAATAATCTGTAACTACTATTTTGATAATCATTTCCCCTAATTTGGCCGTGGGCACACCTTCAGTCAGGCGTCTGTGTTGTGTTGACATACCCAACTATTCTTTGAGCATTTCCTTACTTTCTGGCGCGAAAAGGTGTTTCAGATTCATCTGAACTTTTCTAGCCCAATCTGAAATCAGTGATTTCTAAGGATCACAGGATCCTTGTGTAGAAGAATGGCATTTGGAAACTAAGACCTGCATGCTGTCTGTACTCATCATTACTAGGCTGTCCTCACTGCTCAGTCCTTTCTCACAGATGGAACCAGGAAATACACAAATCCACACACAAACACACTTATTTCCACACTTATGAGTCATCTATGGTAAAACTCTAAATTTTTACTGATGCTTCCATTTCTAATACAATACTACAGGGTTCATTTTCACTTCCTATCTTTCTGTATTTGTAAGCAACTTCTTTCCTCTCATTCTGGTTGATTTCCTATTCGAGGTTGATTTCCTTTAAGAAATTTCCTTTAGGAAATCTGGTTTGATTTCCTTGCTGTCCAAGGGACACTCAAGAGTCTTTTTCAGCACCACAGTTCAAAAGCATCAATTCTTTGGTGCTCAGCCTTCTTTATGGTCCAACTCTCACATCCTTACATGACTACTGGAAAAACCATAACTTTGACTATACAGACCTTTGTAAGCAGAATGATGTCACTGCTTTTTAATATGCCATCTAGGTTTGTCATCCTTTTCATCCAAGAAGCAAGGTTCCTTTAATTTCATGGCTGCAGTCACTGTCAGCAGTGATTTTCAGTTCAGTTCAGTCGCTCAGTCATGTCTGACTCTTTGTGAACCCAGGAACTGCAGCATGCCAGGCCTCCCTGTCCATCACCAACTGCTGGAGTCCACCCAAACCCAGGTCCATTGAGTCGGTGATGCCATCCAACCATCTCATCCTCTGTCGTCCCCTTCTCCTCCTGCCCTCAATCTTTCCCAGCATCAGGGTCTTGGAGCCCCCAAAATAAAATGTTTCCATTTTCCCCCATCTATTTGCCATGAAATGATGGGAGGTCTCTGAGTCTCCCTGTTTTTCTCCTGTCCTTTTTCTCTGTTGTTTAGATTAGAAAATTTCTCTTAGTCTGTCTTCATGTTCACTGACTCTTTCCTCCTGGTATTTCCATTTTTATATTGAGCCATTATGAGGAATTTTAAAATTTATATTATGGTTCTCAAAGTTGACTCTTTTTTTATAGCTATTCTTTGTTGAGAAGTTCTATCTTTCCATTCTATCCAAGAGTGCTTGTCCTTATATCTTGCAATATGGTTATGGGAGCTTCTTTAAAGTCTTTGGTTCATATTCTAACATTTGTTGATTTCATACTTTGCACCTGATGAATGTTAGGTTTTGCTTGTTCTTTTTGTGATGAATAATTTTGAATTATATCCTGGACATTTTTAATAATATGCTATGAGATCCTGTGTCCTTTAAAAATCTTCTGGAGAATGTCGATTTTCCTTTTGCTTTAGCAGATTGTCAGTGTAGAGTATAGAGTGTCCTGAGCCATAACCTACCAGGATTGGAGGAGTGGAGGGGTACCGAGGTAAACTGGTGCCAGAGATTGGTTAGTGAGGGAAGCCAGGACAGCCCCATCCATAATATTAATAACTCTCCAAGAGCTGAGCTGTTCTCTCACTGTGCTGACTGAATTGATTCAGAAAGAGAAGACCTGACTAAAGAAGCTAGAGTTAGGGTCCCGTCGTCTAGGCATGTATCCCAGAAGTTGGAAACCCTTAGTCCACAGTCTCCTATCAGTGGATGCTGGGATGGACACTTTGAGCCACTTTTGTGCATATGTTCACCAAGCCTTTTCTGCATCAGCTTGCTTGATTTCTTCCCGAGTTTGCTTGCCTCCTTCCCCACCCGAGCCTCCCTGCGTTTGCAGTCAGCAGCCCCATCGTACTGTTGGCCCACGCTGGGGGCCCCTGATGGGCCCCAGCAGGAGTCTCTCTGCTCAGTGCCTCTGTAGCCACAGAGCTCTTCATCACTGCGTCCCCAGCTGCCTCCACTCCATCGCCACACCTCTGCGTCCAAGCCTGCCTTTAACTCTGGTGAAATCGACATGGATACCACTCCCCGCCCCATGGCTGCCACCTCCAGGTGTCTCCCCCTGGCTCCAGTGAGAACTTCTTTCCACTGGCCGTGGAATCTCTTGTTCTGAGAATGTGCTGCCCAGTGGCGGCACTGCTTCAGTGCTAGGCTTCACCAGCTGTCTGCCCAGTGAGTCAGTGACCTAAATACAACTTTCAAACTTTTCCTTTGACCCAGGAGAGTGTCCCACACTTAGGTGTCCTGATGGGCCTCACCCTGAAGCCACCAACAGTGACAGCTATTTCCCTTTTGGAACCTCAGCAGCCTCAGCAGAAGCTCCAAACTTAACCTCTCTTGCAGCCCAGCCTCCCACTAGCAGCACGGTTCTGTTTGTCTCTTGACTTCCCTGTGTTCCCCTCTGGCATCCCTGTCAATACCAGCTGGCCTTTTGTGATGCTTCAGGTGTTTTCCTCACTGGTGCAGCCACTACTTCTGGCTTTGGGGCTGCTATCAAAATACCCAGTACTGAGGGATGGCATTCCAGTTGAGCTATTTCAAATCCTGAAATATGATGCTGTGAATGTGCTGCACTCAATATGCCAGCAAATTTGGAAAATTCAGCCATGGCCACAGGACTGGAAAAGGTCAGTTTTCATTCCAATCCCAAAGAAAGGCAATGCAAAACAATGCTCAAACTACTGCACAATTGCACTCATCTCACACACTAGTAAAGTAGTGCTCAAAATTCTCCAAGCCAGGCTTCAGCAATATGTGAACCATGAACTTCCAGATGTTCAAGCTGGTTTTAGAAAGGGCAGAGGAACCAGAGATCAAATTGTCAACATCCGCTGGATCATGGAAAAAGCAAGAGAGTTCCAGAAAAACATCTATTTCTGCCTTATTGACTATGCCAAAGCCTTTGACTGTGTGGATCACAATAAACTGTGGAAAATTCTTCAAGAGATGGGAATACCAGAGCACCTAACCTGCCTCTTGAGAAACCTATATGCAGGTCAGGAAACAACAGTTAGAACTGGACATGGAACAACAGACTGGTTCCAAATAGGAAAAGGAGTACGTCAAAGCTGTATATTATCACCCTGCTTATTTAACTTCTATGCAGAGTATACCTGATAAACGCTGGGCTGGAAGAAGCACAAACTGGAATCAAGATTGCCGGGAGAGATTTCAGTCACCTCAGATATGCAGATGACACCACTCTTACGGCAGAAAGTGAAGAGGAACTAAAAAGCCTCTTGACGAAAGTGAAAGAGATTGTCACCCTGCTTATTTAACTTATATGCAGAGTATATCATGAGAAACGCTGGACTGGAAGAAATACAAGCTAGAATCAAGAGTGTCGGGAGAAATATCAATAATCTTAGATATGCAGATGACACCACTCTTATGGCAGAAAGCAAAGAGGAACTCAAAAGCCTCTTGATGAAAGTCAAAGAGGACAGTGAAAAAGTTGTCTTAAGGCTCAACACTGAGAAAATGAAATCATGGCATCTGGTCCCATCACTTCATGGGAAATAGATGGGGAAACAGTGGAAACAGTGTCAGACTTTATTTTTTTTTTAGGCTCCAAAATCATTGCTGATGGTGACTGCAGCCATGAAATTAGAAGACACTTACTCCTTGGAAGAAAAGTTATGACCAACCTAGATAGCATATTCAACAGCAGAGACATTACTTTGCTGACTAAGGTCCCTCTAGTCAAGGGTATGGTTTTTCCTGTGGTCATGTATGGATGTGAGAGTTGGACTGTGAAGAAGGCTGAGTACCGAAGAATTGATGCTTTTGAACTGTGATGTTGGAGAAGACTCTTGAGAGTCCATTGGACTGCTAGGAGCTCCAACCAGTCCATTCGGAAGGACATCAGCCCTGGGCTTGCTCTGGCAGGACTGATGCTGAAGCTGAAACTCCAGTACTTTGGCCACCTCATGCGAAGAGTTGACTCATTGGAAAAGACTCTGATGCTGGGAGGGATTGGGGGCAGGAGGAGAAGGGGACGACTGAGGATGAGATGGCTGGATGGCATCAGTGACTCGATGGACGTGAATCTAAGTGAGCTCTGGGAGTTGGTGATGGACAGCGAGGCCTGGCATGCTGTGATTCATGGGGTCGCAAAGAGTTGGACATGACTGAGCGACTGAACTGAACTGAACTGAGGACAGGAGCCAACCTTTAGCCTACACCCATTTTCTGCCATGGGATCTGTACTTCCTGTGAGTAGCAACCGCTCTGGAGTCAGTGTGGCTGCCTTGGGTCCCTGTGCCATGTCTGGAGCACTCAGCTTGATCCAGGCCTGAGCGGGTCACCCTGCACCACTGCTCATGTTGGACAAGGCTTGGCCTTAGTGTCAGGTCCTGCAGTGACAGCGATTGGCGAGCCCAGCTCTATGGAAAGAAAACCTGTCTCAGGAGACACGTCCCTTCCTGCCTGTGGTCAGAGTGCTTGGGGCTCCCTTCTCATCTCTCCATGAGCCTTCAGAGCACGCCTGATACCAGCGGAGGAGACAATACCACTGAAAAGAAACAAGTTCTAGGAGACGGTTCTTTTCCTTCCTGGTCAGAGCACACTTCTAGTCCGAGGGGTGGACTCCATATTGGTATTTGGAGATACTTCTCTTCTGCCTTTTGTCAAAAGACCTGAGGCCTCCCTGAGCATTGCACATCTGATGCATTTAGAGGGCCTGGCGCCATAACTGTGCTTGGAGCCATTATTCTTTTTGCCTAAAGTCTGAGCACCTGGGGCCGACCTGTCCCAAACACAGGTGTTGCAGTAGGAGGGGAGAGTACCATACCTGTGTTTGGAGTTGCTTTTAGTCCCCACTTCATTCATAGTACCTGAGCTCATCTGTCCAGAGTATTCGTGGTGCAGTGGGAATTGGCTCTATCATATCTCTGATTGGAGTCCACTATGCTCCTGCCTTCTTCCGTCAGAACACTCAGGACCCACTTTTTTGAAGCACAGAGGGTTCATAAGGAGGGGCCAGCATTGTATCTGTGCCTGGAGACACCACCCATCATACCAGTATTCAGAATACATGGGGGAGCTATAGCCAGAGCTCATCTCCTTCAGTCTGAGGGGAAGGTTCCCTGCAGTTTTAGTAAGACACTTCTAGTCTCATCTTCTGTCCAAACACCAGAAATACGCCCAGCCAGAGTACAGTCCTTTGACTTTGGAGAAGCTAGCACTGCTGAGAAAATCCTTGTGTTTGGAAGTACTTTTGCCTCTAACTTTGGTCAAAGGAAATATCCCTCTGGTATGCACGCAGCCAGCTGCAGCTTCCCTTGCTTTGAAGCTACCCTTGTTACTTGCGCAGGGCTTTACTGGAGACAAATGTTAGGCCTGCAGCCAGTTCATTTTCTTCTATTGTGATATCCAAGATCACATTGACTAAGCTGGAGAGCCTTCCTTTAGAAACCAAGCATTGAATGGATGCAGAGAAAAAGCAAAAAAACTTATGGGAAATTTTGTAATGACTCAGTCAAAGATCTGATCATGAGTCTCCAGTTTGTAGGAACTGGCAGTGTCTATGGTCAGCAGACAAAATAAGCGGGGGTGGTGAAGTGGGTAACTGCGATGATACCGGGCCATGTGCCATGTCTGGAGCACTCAGCTTGATCCAGGCCTGAGCGGGTCACCCTGCACCACTGCTCATGTTGGACAAGGCTTGGCCTTAGTGTCAGGTCCTGCAGTGACAGCGGTTGGCGAGCCCAGCTCTATGGAAAGAAAACCTGTCTCAGGAGACACGTCCCTTCCTGCCTGTGGTCAGAGTGCTTGGGGCTCCCTTCTCATCTCTCCATGAGCCTTCAGAGCACGCCTGATACCAGCGGAGGAGACAATACCACTGAAAAGAAACAAGTTCTAGGAGACGGTTCTTTTCCTTCCTGGTCAGAGCACACTTCTAGTCCGAGGGGTGGACTCCATATTGGTATTTGGAGATACTTCTCTTCTGCCTTTTGTCAAAAGACCTGAGGCCTCCCTGAGCATTGCACATCTGATGCATTTAGAGGGCCTGGCGCCATAACTGTGCTTGGAGCCATTATTCTTTTTGCCTAAAGTCTGAGCACCTGGGGCCGACCTGTCCCAAACACAGGTGTTGCAGTAGGAGGGGAGAGTACCATACCTGTGTTTGGAGTTGCTTTTAGTCCCCACTTCATTCATAGTACCTGAGCTCATCTGTCCAGAGTATTCGTGGTGCAGTGGGAATTGGCTCTATCATATCTCTGATTGGAGTCCACTATGCTCCTGCCTTCTTCCGTCAGAACACTCAGGACCCACTTTTTTGAAGCACAGAGGGTTCATAAGGAGGGGCCAGCATTGTATCTGTGCCTGGAGACACCACCCATCATACTAGTATTCAGAATACATGGGGGAGCTATAGCCAGAGCTCATCTCCTTCAGTCTGAGGGGAAGGTTCCCTGCAGTTTTAGTAAGACACTTCTAGTCTCATCTTCTGTCCAAACACCAGAAATACGCCCAGCCAGAGTACACTCCTTTGACTTTGGAGAAGCTAGCACTGCTGAGAAAATCCTTGTGTTTGGAAGTACTTTTGCCTCTAACTTTGGTCAAAGGAAATATCCCTCTGGTATGCACGCAGCCAGCTGCAGCTTCCCTTGCTTTGAAGCTACCCTTGTTACTTGCGCAGGGCTTTACTGGAGACAAATGTTAGGCCTGCAGCCAGTTCATTTTCTTCTATTGTGATATCCAAGATCACATTGACTAAGCTGGAGAGCCTTCCTTTAGAAACCAAGCATTGAATGGATGCAGAGAAAAAGCAAAAAAACTTATGGGAAATTTTGTAATGACTCAGTCAAAGATCTGATCATGAGTCTCCAGTTTGTAGGAACTGGCAGTGTCTATGGTCAGCAGACAAAATAAGCGGGGGTGGTGAAGTGGGTAACTGCGATGATACCGGGCCTGTTCTAGCTGGCTGGCTTGGATAGGTGGATGTGAGTAGTTTTAGCAAAAATATAATCAGTTTAATTTTTTTTTTTTTTTGGTTGTGCTGTGTGGCATATGAAATCTTAGTTCCCTGACTAAGGCTAGAACTCATGCCCTCTGCACTGGACTACAAGAGAAGTCCTCAGTTTAATTTTTAGTAATATGAGATGCTTGTGGGAGATTTAGGTAATATAAAGTTCATTTGCTCATTTACTTATCAATTTCCTATATGTATTTTGCCTCTGGGATGTGCTTAGGGCTCTTAGGTGGTAGTGTCAGTTATGAAAAAGACTAAATCCCTGCCTTTGTGGAGCGCGCATTATACTAGAGGGGAGGAAATAAACAGCAAACTTAATCGGTAAATTATCTGGTAGGTTATCAGCAACAAGTGCTATGGAGGGTAGGCCGTTTGTGTCACAGGCCTTGACCCTGGCGTAAGGGCCCACCCAGTCTGGCTCAGAGGGCAGACATTGCTGGCTCCCATTGGTTTTTCTAGTTCTCCAAGAAGGCTGCCAGTGATGTTTAAGTGTTATCAGTGAACTGTTTGGAAGTGAGGGCAGGCCACCAGGCGGACAGAGGGGAATCAGGAAAGGGCTGATGCTGAACCTGAAGCTACAGTACTTTGGTCACCTGATGCAAAGAGCCAATTCATGGGAAAAGACCTCAATGCTGGGAAAGATTGAAGGCAAAAGGAGAAGCGGGTGACAGAAGGTGAGATGGTTGGGTGGCATCACCAACTCAATGGGCATGAGTTTGAGCAAACTCTGGGAGATGGTGAAGGACAGGAAACCCTGGGGTGCTGCAGTCCATGGGGTTGAGGAGGCAGACATGGCTGAGCAATTTGGACAACAACAAGAAAGTCCAGACCCAACCCCCTTAGCCTTTGACTGGTTTCTTGTGCTAGAGTGTCATGGGGGGTTTACAAGTTCTGAGACTGTGGAATCACATTATGAGAGAGCGGCCAGGAACCTAGGGGCTAGATGTGTCAGAATATAAAGAAAATTCCCATGGATATATGTATCCACCTACCCTGGTGATCAAAAATTCAAAGCTTTTAGGGAAAAATCAATGTATTCTGTTGAGCTTTCCTAGCCCTAACTGTGCACAGAAGCACGCACAGCCCTCACAGGAAGCAGGATGCCTTGGTCGGGTCTGACGTTTCGTGACATCTGTCCTGCACTGGAAAGGAGAGGAGACAGACAACATTCTGGACCAGGACTTCCCCGGTCGTCCAGTGCTTAAGACACCTGGCTTCCACTGCAGGGGGCATGGGTTCCATCCCTGGTTGGGGAACTGAAATCCCACATGCTGTGAGTTGTGGCCAAAAAATCCTGGACTCTCTTAAAATGGCTCGTAAGGAGAAGGTTTGAATTAGTTGTAGAAATGCCCTGCGCAGAACTCACAGATGCCACACTGCCTCTCTCAGTCTCACCTTCCTTAACTGCACGATGTAAGAATACTCCCTGCTTTTCAAAGCAGGTAGATTGTGTGCAAATGATTTGGGAAATGCAAAATGCAAAAGGTAAAAAAGTCAGAGAGTCTGAATTTGAATCCTGCCTCTAGCACTTGAGAGATCTTGGCAGAGTACTTAATCTCTCTGTAAAGTAGGACTAAAAATAGTGCCAAATTTACTTGTTTGTTGTGAGAATTTAGGTAATATTATACATAAGGCACTTAGAGCACTGCCTGGCACGTAAAAGGTGAAATATAGGCATTTGCCTTCTCATTACAAAGTTAATAATTCATAGAAATTACTAACATAAGTTTTGTTAATATATAATCCCTTCAAAACTGGTATGATGGTGCCATAGCTCGGGATCCTAGAAAAGATTTAATCATCAGCTGGCTGAGGTTTGTTGGGAAAATAAGTAGTTGATGTTTATCACTTTTTTTTTTTCCCTATAATTACCAGCTAGGTTAGGCTCATTGGAGAATAATTAATATTAACGAGAGGCCGCAGCGAACTGAATATTATAGTTTGAAATGCTTCTCAGATGGCGAAACCCACCTCCAGCTGAAATTGTATGTCAAGGATGAAGAAAACCCGCCCCCAAGTGCACCTGAAACGGAAGCCCCTGTGGTATCCTGAGGTGTGAAGAGTGGAGCACCCACAGTGTGGAAGCTGGGGCAGGGGCTTTATCGCTTCCTCTCCAGGAAGGGCTTGTTAGCGGAGCTCCACGCTTTTGCTGAAAGGTCAAGTGCAAACAGATCTGACAGGAAGAGTGATTCCACACGAAAAGCCTAGAGAGAAATGTCTGTCACCTCTCCCAGTGGTGGCCAGCAGCTGTCTCTGGTCCAGCAGTGACATGTCTCTTTGGGCATTTCAGAGCTGAACTGAGCACTGGGCTCAGGAGCAGCCCTTCTGGGTGAGGGAATGGGATAGGTTAAAGGCCGAGAACACCTTTTGTTTCAATTTTGTAAATGAACATGTGCTGTTCCCACTCCATCTTTTCCCTCATGTTCAGTTCAGTTCAGTCTCTCAGTTTTGTCTGACTCTTTGTGACCCCATGGACTGCAGCATGCCAGGCCTCCCTGAGCATCACCAACTCCTGGAGTTTACCCAAACTCATGTCCATTGAGTCGGTGTTGCCATACAACCATCTCAGCCTCTGTCATCCCCTTCTCCTCCAGCCCTCAATCTTTCCCAGCATCAGAGTATTTTCAAATGAGTCAGCTGTTCGCATGAGGTGGCCAAAGTATTGGAGTTTCAGCTTCAACATCAGTCCTTCCAATAAACACCCAGAACTGATCTCCTTTACGATGGACTGATGGATCTCCTTGCAGTCCAAGGGACTCTCAAGAGTCTTCTCAACCCCACAGTTCAAAAGCACCATTTCTTCTACACTCAACTTTCTTTATAGTCCAACTCTCACATCCATACATGACCACTGGAAAAACTATAGCCTTGACTAGATGGACCTTTGTTGACAAAGTAATGTCTCTGCTTTTTAATATGCTATCTAGGTTGGTCATAATTTTCTTCCAAGGAGTAAGCATCTTTTAATTTCATGGCTGCAATCACCATCTGCAGTGATTTTGGAGCCCTCCAAAATAAAGTGAGCCACTGTTTCCCCATCTATATGCCATGAACTGATGGGACTGGATGCCATAATCTTAGTTTTCTGAATGTTGAGCTTTTGGCAACTTTTTCACTCTCCTCTTTCACTTGCATTAGGAGGCTCTTTAGTTCTTTTTCACTTTCTGCCAAAAGAGTGATGTTATCTGCATATCTGAGGTTATTGATATCTCTCCCGGCAATCTTGATTCCAGCTTGTGCTTCATCCACCCCAGCATTTCTCATGATGTACTCTGCATATAAGTTAAATAAGCAGGGTTACAGTATATCCTTCATGTACTCCTTTTCCTATTTGGAACCAGTGTGTTGTTCCATGTTCAGTTCTAACTGTTGCTTCCCGACCTGCATATAGGTTTCTCAAGAAGCAGGTCAGGTGGTCTGGTATTCCCATCTCTTTCAGAATTTTCCACAGTTTATTGTGATCCATGCAGTCAAAGGCTTCAGCATAGTCAATAAAGCAGAAACAGATGTTTTTCTGGAACTCTCTTGCTTTTTCAGTGATCCAGTTTATATTGGCAATTTGATCTCTGGATCCTCTGCCTTTTCTAAAACCGGCTTGAACATCTGGAAGTTCATGGTTCACGTATTGCTGAAGCCTGGCTTGGAGAATTTTGAGCATTACTTTACTAGCATGTGAGATGAGTGCAATTGTGTGGTAGTTTGAGCATTCTTTGGCGTTGCCTTTCTTTGAGATTGGAATGAAAACTGAACTTTTCTAGTCCTGTGGCCACTGCTGAGTTTTCCAAATTTGCTGGCATATTGAATGCAGCACTTTCACAGCATCATCTTTTAGAATTTGAAACAGCTCAACTGGAATTCCATCACCTCCACTAGCGTTGCTCATAGTGATACTTCCTAAGGCCCAATTGACTTCATATTTCAGAATGTCTGGCTCTAGGTGAGTGATCACATCATCATGATTATCTGGGTTGTGAAGATCTTTTTTGTACAGTTCTTTGGTGTATTCTTGCCACCTCTTCTTAATATCTTCTGCTTCTGTTAGGTCCATANACTTCCTAAGGCCCAATTGACTTCATATTTCAGAATGTCTGGCTCTAGGTGAGTGATCACATCATCATGATTATCTGGGTTGTGAAGATCTTTTTTGTACAGTTCTTTGGTGTATTCTTGCCACCTCTTCTTAATATCTTCTGCTTCTGTTAGGTCCATACCATTTCTATCCTTTATTGAGCCCATCTTTGCATGAAATGTTCCCTTATATATCTAATTTTCCTGAAGAGATATCTAGTCTTTCCCATTCTATTGTTTTTCTCTTTCTTTGCATTGATTGCTGAGGGAAGCTTTCTTATCTCTCCTTGCTATTCTTTGGAACTCTGCATTCAAATGTGTATATCTTTCCTTTTCTTCTTTGCTTTTCACTTCTCTTTTCTCAGCTATTTGTAAGGCCTCCTCAGACAGCCGTTTTGCTTTTTTTCATTTCTTTTTCTTGGGGATGATCTCGATCCCTGTCTCCTGTACAATGTCACGAACCTCTGTCCATAGTTCATCAGGCATTCTATTGATCAGATCTGGTCCCTTAAATCTATTTCTCACTTCCACTGTATAATCATAAGGGATTTGATTTAGGTCATATCTGAATGATCTTCTCCAGAAGCATATGGGGTGCCTACTGACCTGGGGAGTTGATCTTTCAGTGTCCTATCTTTTTGCCTTTTCATACCGTTTGTGGGGTTCTCAAGGCAAGAATACTGAAGTGGTTTGCCATTCTCTTCTCCAGTGGACCGCATTCTGTCAGACCTCTCCACCATGACCTGTCTGTCCTGGGTGGCCCCACACGGCATGGCTTAGTTTCATTGATTTAGACAAGCTGTGGTCTGTGTGATCAGATTGGCTAGTTGTCTGTGATTGTGGTTTCCGTCTGTCTGCCCTCTGATGCCCTCTATTAGTGCCTACTGTTTTACTTGGGTTTCAGGATCACTGATAAAATGAAGAAAGAACGTAAAAATGGGGGTGGTGGAGAGGGTGGTTCTTGCTGAGAGTGAGACATAGTTCAGAGCCCTTGGTGGGTGATAAGACACAACGAGCTCCCTTGTCCCTCTTCTAGGAGTCCTTTCCACCTTCCTCTTCAGAACATAGGATGGTGCTTTATGAGTGGAGTCTCTGATGAATTGTATTGTCAGACCCAGTTTGTTGGAATAGAGGGGCAATGTGGTAGCTAGTCTGCAAAGGCAGCCTCCCAGTGAACCGCACCGTTCAGTATCCATGCTCTCTGTGCCCCCTCCTACTTTGTTGACTTGAAGCGAAGGAGATGGACCTCACAGGCAGAAGGTGCAGTGGTTAGGAAATTGAGGCACTACAGTAGAAGACCACAGCGACAAAGAAAAGTAGGAGGCTGACGGCACAGTTGTCACGGGAACCCAGAAGATGCACAAGTCAAGGCCTATCGGTTCAGGCGCATCACGTGCGTATGAGGTTCTGCGCCGTAGTAGGCTTTCTGTGTGCGTTTTAGCGTGTGTTTGTGTGCGTGCTAAATTGCTTCAGTCATGTCTGATCTTTTTGATGTTATGGACTGTAGCCTGCCAGACTCCTCTGTCCATAGGATTCTGCAGGCGTGAATACTGGAGTGGGTTGCTGTGCCCTCCTTTGGGGATCTTCCCAACCCAGGGATCAAACCTGCATCTCTTATGTCTCCTGCATTGGCAGGCAAGTTCTTTACCGCTGGCACCACCTGGGAAGTCCTTGAGGTATTCAAAGTTCAGAAATGAACAGAAATGAAAATTTTAGAGCCACACCCTAAACCTACTGAGTCACATACTCTTGGAGTAGGGCTGACATTTAATTAGACTTCAGGTGACTCTGATGCTCATTGAAGTTTAGGAACCAGTGGCTTGCTGCTGCTGCTGCTGCTGCTAAGTCACTTCAGTCGTGTCCGACTCTGTGCGACCCCAGAGATGGCAGCCCACCAGACTCCTGTCCCTGGGATTCTCCAGGCGAGAACACTGGAGTGGGTTGCCATTTCTTTCTCCAATGCATGAAAGTGAAAAGTGAAAGTGAAGTCGCTCAGTCATGTCTGACTCTTCACGATCCCATGGACTGTAGCCTACCAGGCTCCTCCATCCACTGGGTTTTCCAGGCAAGAGTACTGGAGTGGGGTGTCATTGCCTTCTCCAACCAGTGGCTTAGATATTCATTATTCAAAGTGTAATCCACATAGCTTGTTAAAAATGCAGACTTAATCTTAATTAGAATCTGCTTGTTAACAGTATTCCCAGATACTTAATGTTTGAGAAGCATTGGTTTAGAATCTTCATGCCATATTATAGGTAGTGCCCTCAAAACTTATGTGTCTGCAAAGTAGGCAATGTAGAGAACCTAGCTGTGTTCTCATGCAAAGAGGGTTTGGCCCTTAACAGAACTGAGCCATGGTTGAGTCAGTGCTTGAACCTCCAGTCTATAAACCTTACCTGGAAAGACCTATAGTCTCTACCATTCCTAGGATATAAACCAGGCTCAGGTCTGGAATAATGGAATGGCCTAAAGATGCCTGAGCAATATCTTTCCAACCAGAGAGAGAAGGTTCCTTGTTGCTGGACTCAGATATATCCCTGAGATAGTAGGAGTTGGCTCAGAGATGGGCAGTCTGGTTAATACCTCTTTTCCCATAGTGTAGGCTTTTCTTACAGTCTTTTTTTTTTTTTTTTAAATCAGTGAATGCATCCCCTTTTGCTGTTGAGCAGGGTAAAGGAAAGCTCTCATTTGCTGAGCTCTATTATGTGTAGGGCATTATGCTCTTTCTTTATAAGACTGATAACTTGTTCCTTATAAACATCCTATAACATGGACACTGTTTGTTAACTGATTATACAAAGTTTAAGAGCTTATCCATATTCCATCTATGAGAAGCAGTTTTTTTTTTGTTTTCTGTTTTTTTTTTTTTTAGGTTCTCTCATCTTTTGATACAACTTTCAGGTCTTTTCATCATTAGATAACTCAAGATGACTATAGCAGTGTCTTGCCTAGAAGAGAGGAGAGGATGAGCTTTTTGTATAAAATTGTTTTATTATCTTCTGAAGGAATCTCTCAAAAGAAAAAAAAATCTATAACCATCTCAAGATGCATCTGATAGGCCTGCAGATTGGTACCTTCTGACAACCACATAAGTTTTTGAAAAATAACTTTCCAGTCTTTATTTTGTGAGGGCAAGTGGTGAGGAGGCAGCACAGAATAGGAAGAAAGTATCGAGTGTGGATTCAAACTTGGGGCTATATCCGAGTTTCTCAGTTCTTTAGAAGAGTGACACTGTTCAAGGTCAAGGTTAACACCCTTGAGCCTCATTTTTTTTTTTTTTTTTACATAAAATGCCTGAGATGTAATAGATCCTACATTAATGTTGGCCCGAGCCTGGCGGGCTACAGTCCACGGGGCCGCAAAGAGTCGGACACGACTGAGTGACTTCACTTCACTTCACTTCTTCCTATATTTTATCCTCTAGAACGGACCCTGAAGCAAACATGTGGTAATAACTTCAGCTTGACTTCATTCCCTCATGACAAACTGTTGAGCTCAATTACCTGGAGGATGTAGAATGATAGCACTTTCTCTTAATATACTTTTTCATGGTATACAGTGACACACATTTGCTTATTCTATTCATTTATTCATTCAATTTCTATGAAGTAAACATGCATTCAACTCAATGATATAATGGTAGGCAAAGTTAGATTCCAATGAGGAAAAATCTGGAAGATGGCAGATATTTAGCAAATAATCTCACAACATGTGTAACTGTAAACTGAAGTAAATATGGGAAAGATGTTTAAAATGCTCTAAAGATATATAACACAGGGATCATATCTTCTCTGGGAAGTTAGAGAAGGCTTCCCTGAGAGAGTGAAATATGATCTGAAGAAGAAAGAATAATTAAGAGTTAAGACATAATTAGACCCTTAGTAGAAAACATAGGGAAAAAGGTAGGCAACAATTCTCAGATATAACACAAAAATCATAATTGATAAAAAATGATAAAATGGATATCATCACATTTAAAATATTCGCTTTTTTGAAATCCTATTGAGAAAACCACAGACTAAGAAAAATACTTGAAATGTATATCAGAACATATTGTGCACGCTCTGTCGTGTCTGACTCCGTGACTCCATGAACTGTAGCCTGCCAGGCTCTTCTGTCTGTGGAATTTTCCAAGCAAGAATAATGGAATGGGTTGTTCTTTTCTCCAAGGGATCTTCCTGACCAAGGGATTGAACCCACATATCCTGCATTGGCAGGCAGATTTTTTACCACTTAGCTACCTGCGAAGCCCAGAATGTGTTAACAACTCTCAAATCTGGAAAATGAGGAAATAACTTAATTTTTAAAGTGGAAAAAATATTTGAAGAGACACTTTCCCACAAAGGGTCTTTAAGTGGCAAATGAGCATATTATAAGTGTTCAAGCTTATTGGACTTCCCTTGTGGCTTAACTGGTAAATAATCCACCTGCAATGTGGGAGACCTGGGCTTGATCTCTGGGTTGGGAAGATCCCCTGGAGAAGGGAAAGGCTACCACTCCAGTATTCTGGCCTGAGAATTTCATGAACTGTGTAGTCTGTGGGGTTGCAAAGAGTCGGACATGACTGAGAAAATAGCTTAATTTTTAAATTAAATTTTAAAATCACTTAAAGTAAATTTTAAAATAACTTAGTTTTTTAAATGGGCAAAATATTTGGAGACACTTCATCACAAGGGGTCTTTAAGTGGCAAATGAGCATATTATAAGTGTTCAAAATTATTAGTCATTAAATTCAAATTAAGACATGAGTGCTGGTGGAGGGACTGTAGAAATAGGGAAGAGGGAAGTACAAAATAAGGAAAGACAGTATAGAGCTAAATACTAATACATGATCATTTTTCAACTTTTGCTCTGTGCTGAGCACTTTACAGGGAGGCCAGGTATGCTGAAGTCCACGGGGTTGCCAAGAGTCGGAGATGACTAGGCACCTGAACAAGAGAGCACTTTCCATGGACTATCTCATGTAATCCCTACCAACAAAGTTTCACAACTATTCCAACCTATAGTAGAAGCTATTTTTTATGCATGAAGAAACTGAGACTAAGAGAAGTGAAATAGCTAATTTATGAAATTAAGGGCAGATGAATAGGGAGGTTCACACTTTAACCTAGTAGGCTTCAGAGTTGGCTCATTTGAACACTATACTATACTGACAAGCACGGAGGTTGTGATTGATGGTCATATTTTGGTCCAAAAGTAAACAGAATCTGTGTAAAGGTTTTATGCATGTCCACTGTTTTCACCAAATTTTCATTTTTTAAAAGATCATTTTAACTACACTTTGGAGTGTCGACTGGTTGAAGTGGGGCTTGATGGGCAACATAGAGTGGGGCATGGTTTACATGGCTGTTATGAAATGAATTGTGTCCCCTCCAAATTCATATGTTAAAGCCCTAACCCCTGTTACCTCAGAACATTACTATATATTAGGGGGTAGGGCCTTTAAAGAGGTGACTAAGTTAAAATGAGACCATTAGTGTGGGTTCCAAGTTAATCTGACTGCTGTCCTTACTAGAAGAGGAAAGTTGACACAATGTGAGACCTTGGGGATGTGTGTGCACAGAGTGAAGAAGGTAGCCAACTGCAAGCCATGGAGAGAGGCCTGGGAAGAAACCAAATCAAACTATCTTCATCTTGGACTGCTAACCTCCAGAGCTATGAGCAAATTTCTTTTGCCTAAGCCACTCAATCTGTGGTAATTTGTTATGGCAGCCCAAGCAAACTAGTAATATTAAGAGATATAATGTGTTTAAAAATAATACCACAAAAGGAGGCAAAGCGAATGGAGTCATTTGGAGTCGCATTTCTTTGTATCACTTGAGCTTGTATAAATCTGAAGCCAAGTTTGACAAAATGCGTATGGTAAATCCTAGGGCAACCACTAAAATAGATATCAAAAACTCTAGTATAAATACAATTAATTAAATAAAAATATTTTATTAGAAAATATTCAGTTAATGAAAAAGTATGCAGTAAAGAAAGAACTGAGGAAACCAAATCACTTGCTCTTTTGTGTAGAAAATCCCAAAGAAGCTACTGAAAATTTTCTAGAATTAAAAAATGAGTTCAGCAAGGTTGCAGGATATAAGATTAATGCACAAAATCAGTTATTAAGAAAGCAATTATATTCACAATATCATCAAAATGAATAAAATACTTAGGAAGAAATATAACAAGGAATGTATAAAACTTATACTCTGAGCACTACAAAGCACTGTTGAAATAAGTTTTAAAAGGCCTAAAAAATGTAAAACATTTATGTTCATGGATGAGAAGACGTAATATTGTTAGTATGGCAATATTCCCCTGATCAATTTATGATTCAGCACAATCTCTACCAGAATCTCAGGTGACTTTGTAGAAATTTAAAAGCTGAGTTTAAAATTCTTGTATTAAAAAAAATAAAATTCTTGTATTAAATAGATTTGCAAGTGACCAAGTATAGCCAAAACCATCTCAAAAAAGAAGAACAAAGTGGGAGGAACTTTCAAAACTTTCTACAAAGCAACAATAATCAAGATAATCTGGGACTGGCATGAAGGCAGACATAAAGATCAAAAGAATAAAAAAAAAAGATCAGAGGAATAGAGTTGAAAATCTAGAAATAAACTCATAAATCTATGGTAGTCTGGTCTTAAACAAGTGTGCTAAGACTATTAATGAGAAAAGGCTATTGATGTTATCTTTTCAGCAAACTGAATGGGACGACTGTATAACTACATAGAAAAGAATTAAGTTGGACTTTACCTCACATGGTATATGCAAATTAACTCAAAACAGATTAAAAACTAAGTATGAGAGCTTAAACTATAGAACTGTTAGAAGAAAATATAAGGATAAATTTTCATGCTTTCAAATTTGGCAAAGATTCTTAGATATAACATCAAAACCATGAGCATCAAAAATAGTTAAGTTGCACTTCATCAATGTTAAAAATTTTGTGCTTCAAATGGCATTATTAAAGAAGTGAAAAATGAAGCCTCAGAATGGGAGAAATTATTTTCAATCATGTGCTAATTGTGGATTTATATCTAGAATAAATAAAGGACTAATAGAAAGTTTTACAGCTCACTAACAGAAAGACAAATAACCCAACTGAAAATTTTTAAACACCTAGAAAGGAACGTATTTCTCCAAGGAAGATATAAAAATGGCTAATAAGTACATCAAGAAATATTCATTATCTTTAGTCATCAGGGAAATGCAAATCACAATCACAATGCGATACCACTTTACAACAGTAGAAGGATCTCTGAGTCAGATTTCTTAACACCTAAGGCCTGGTCCTGCCAGTAACAACCCCTGGAACCTTGAATAGCTTGCCTCAGTTTGTTCTTTTGAAAGACAGTGAAACAATGTCCTTTTTATAGTATTGATGTGAAGATGAAATGAAATGATGGTACCTGTCACTTGGTATGAGAGGGTATATGTATAAATAGAGAATATTTTCCCTGATAGCTCAGCTGGTAAAGAATCTGCTTGCAATGCAGGAGACCCCAGTTCAATTCTTGGGTCAGGAAGATCCCCTGGAGAAGGGATAGGCTACCCACTCCAGTATTCTTAGACTCCCCTTGTAGTTCAGCTGGTAAAGAATCTGCCCACAATGTGGGAGACCTGGGTTTGATCCCTGGGTTGAGAAGATCCCCTGGAGAAGGGAAAGGGTACCCACTCCAGTATTCTGGCCTGGAGAATTCCATGGACTTGGAATTCTCCATTGTCACAGAGTTGGACATGACTGAGCAACTTTCGCTTTCATATGACAGCTAGGACATTCCAGGGCAAGTGGAAAAAGATGTCAAACAATAGAGCCTTGACTCGCAACCTCTTCAGTAACCATTCCAGGGTGTCAAACCATAGCTTCTGCAGCAGTCAATCCACAAGGGTCAGACCTTGCTCAGTAAATACCATCTTTCCTATTTTTTGCCTCTGCTTCCAACTCAGGAACAACCAGGGAAAGCCAAATACGCTTCCCAATCAAACACAGAGGATGCATCCACTTTGTTAGGCACCTCCAGCTTCTACACCAACAACTTCCAATGAAGTTCCTTTTGTCCCACTTTTCTATGCCTGCTTTTTTTTTTTTTTAAAAAATATTTATTTATTTATTCGGCTGTGCTGGGTCTTAGCTGCAGCGTGAGGGACCTGCAGTCTTCATCGTGGCACGCATGATTTTCAGCTGTGGCATGCAAACTCTCAGCTGTGGCATGTGACATCTAATTCTCTGACCAAGGATCCATCCTGGGGCCTGCTGCATTGAGAGCACAGGGTTTAGCCACCAGACCATCAGGGAAGCTCCTCCTCTGCCAGCTTTTGAGTCTTTACCAAACACAAGTGGTGGTAGCTGACTCCTATGCTTTAACGAGCTATGAATAGATAGCCTTTACTTCTTTTCTTTTGGGTGATTTTTACTTTCACAAGTAGTTATTTAATAAATATTATTTTATTGCCCTGTGTTCCTTTTTCTCCTGTACCTATGAGCATTAAAATGTTCTTTTTAGATCTTCCTTTTTACTTAGGAATCAGTCACAAATACTTCTGAAGGTTGAAGGAGACCTCTCTTTTGTATCTTAAAGATATGGTTCTGATTTTCCAGACCAGATGTTTCCCAGGACACTGTTAGCTAAAGAGTCTCCCCCAAATGTTAGTATTCGTGGTTGGGAGGGTTGGAGAGACAGGGATTGAGATTGGGAAGGGTGGTCCTTGCGTGAATAGAGACCAAGTTGCATGTGTGTTTTGTAAACTAGGCCTACTTTGATCATTCTTCTTTTTTTTTTTCCACTTTTCACTGACCAGCATAGGTTTCCAGGTAGAGAAGCTGCATTCACTTTATCTTTCAAAATATATTAAAAAAAAAAAACAAAACAAAACAACTTTCCATAAAACGACCATAAAATGTCTACGTTAAGACTGCTGTGAATCTTTTGTTCAGGGGGTCTTTCTTCCCTTCCAACTGCAAAAATAACAACTTGGGGGAAAGCTGTCAGGCAGAACTGAGCTTCTTGGCTTCAACCTGCTGTGTGGCCTGGGTGTTATTTACAGAGGGATTTTGCAGATATTATAAACACTGGCAAGATTTCTTTGGAGTCCATCGGACAGAGGAGATGTGTGTGCATCATCCCTTCCAGGGCTGAGCAGGGGCTGGGAAGAGGGATGACTATTCACAGAGGCCCAAATTATCTTGAAAGCAGCTTACTGGAGTCCTGCGATTAGGCTAATAAGACATGCACCATATGCTGGCCTGGGCACACTAAGGCCCCCGTCCCTGAGGGCTGTCACAGGATGATGGCACTGACCACTCCTATGGAGACGGCTCCCAAAGCCAGGCGCTGCTTGCCTGCATTTCTCTGTGTTTCTGGAGGAGACTCTCTATGTTTACCTAGACTGCCTGACCCCAAAGATCCTTGTAATTTTGGAAGCAAATGACTCATCTGTCATGTTAGCAGCATGAAGATTTTGTGAATCAATTGTGTATCTATTACAAGGCAAATAGACAGTGAGAAGCTTCCCTTTCAGGATAAGTGGCAAACACTAAAGGCCAGTTTCTATGCTGGATGAAAATAGAATCAAACCTCCTGAAATAAAACAAAGAAGAGACAACAGGCAAAGCTGGTTTGCGGTTCGGGCTTAGTCGCTCAGTCGTGTCCGACTCTTTGCGACCCCATGGACTGTAACCTACCAGGTTCCTCTGTCCATGGGGATTCTCCAGGCAAGAATATTTGAATGGGTTGCCATGCCCTCCTCCATGGGATCTTCCCAATCCAGTGGTTGAACCCAGTCTCCTGCATTGCAGGTGGATTCTTTACCGTCTGAGCCACCAGGGAAGCCCCAAACTGGTTTGGGATGAGCAAATTATCTACTCATTTGATGCCCCTTTCTGCCCCTGTCCAGAGTGTTGTCTCTGACCACAAAGATTGTTCCTTCCCTTGGGAGGTCAGCTTAAATTACTGGTTCTTCAAGGGGCATATTAGCCTCTCTGATGGAAGAGAATGTCAGATACGAGTGGAATCTTATAATACAGAACTAGTTTTTCTCACCCATTTCTGTGTAATGGTCTGTTTCTAAGGGGGGGGTACCTTCCCTGCCATCTTTGTTTTGTTTGTGGTCAGAGGGATCATAGCTGAGGCGGCACCGTGGTGTTATGGTTTGAGTGATGGTGTCTTCAATTAATATATGAAGCTCTGTTCCCCACTGTGATAGTATTTGGAAGTTGGACATTTGGGAGTTAATTAGACTCAAGTTAGGTTGTGACGGGGAGGCTCCCACGGTAGGATTAGTGTCCTTAAAAGAGGAAGAGAGACCAGGGCACTCTCTGTCTCTCTCCCTTTGCCCTCTGAGAACAGAGGAGTCAGTCATATGCAAACCAGAAAGAAGGTTCTCACCAGGAACAGAATCTGCTGGCACCTTGATCTTCGACTTCCAGCTTCTAGAGCTATGAGAGATAAACGTCTGTTGTTTAAGCATCCTGAGCTGACTGATCCACATGATAACTGCTAAAGCTGCTTATTGTAATCTGTTTAAAGAGCATATGCATTCACTGCATGTTTACTTCATACCAGCCATGGTGCTAGTTGGGAGCTTAGGAGAATATAAATAACTAAAAGTTTATGGTGGCAGAGGCAGGCCCATTACCTAGATCAATTACTCCATGCATTGAAGATTCTAACAGAGAGATACGAGGTTGTGTCAGGATCACAAAGAACACAGTGTTATATTGTTTATGATTTATTTAATGCATGTGAATGTAAATAGATTTACAAAAATAAATGTTTTTCTTGAATTATCTACCAAGGTCCTCTGTAATTCTTTGATATGTACTGAAACACTGCTAGGTTAAAGAAACATGTCTTTAAAGGAAAAGAAAAACCCATAATGTGGGTAAGAAAAGAATCATGGACCAAGGAGGAGAGTTTTCTGCATCCTTCACAACTTTATTGAGGAGTCATTTATTGAGGGCCTGCACTCTTATACAATTATTTAAGCACAGCCTAGACAAGAAGACAAATAAGAAAGTAGGCTGTATATTATGGCAACACAAGCCCCTTTTAACTTCATTTATCTCATCTGAAATGGAAGCTAAATATCAACAACTGTAGGATGATTGTGAAGAGTAAGGATAATGTTTGTAAAGTGAACAAGCCGTTCAGTTTCTGATAAATAATAGGCGTTTAAGGAACAATAGTTATTATCATCATTATCATTAATGACAAAATTTTGGCCCCACAGTAGTGGGGCTGCATCAGGACCAGTGGTGGCCTGCAAGGGATGGGGGGAGTATCTGTTTTTGGCAGACAGGGAGGGTGTCATTAAAGTGCTAAAGAATGAATTCTGTCCCAACAAGGAAAGGGCAGCGTCAGTTTCAAGATCGAGTCATCGTTTGTGCAAAGATACAGAATTTGAAAAATGGAGACTTTAAGTAGTTTGGATAACTAACATGAGGGATGAGAATAGTAGAAGATAAGCCTATAAAATAGGTGAGGATTGGATCAGGTAGGAAGAAGGTGAAAGAAGCTAGTAATGTTTGTGTATTCCCACTCATTATGGCATATTAATATATGATTTGATTTTAATTATTTAATTTTACGACAAGCCTGTAAGATATTGTTATAGAATTTTACATATTACTCTTAAGGTGATAGGGAGCCTTTAAACAGGAGAACGGCATCAGTTTTACAGTCAGCAAGAAAGCCAGCTTCCCCGGAGATCCTCAGAGAAATGAGACCACAGAGTTACCTTGCAGGTTATTTCAAACAACATGTCGAGAGACACATGGTTGGAAGCAGGCATGTCTGTCAGCAGAAAGGCTCGGCTTAGCTGGCTCCAGCTGGGGAAGGCTCTCTTGGGGAGACCTGTCATCCAGGGGCTGCTGGCTTATTCCACATCCTCTCCTGGTTCTGTCCATGTCCTTTCCCTTTCCAGACACAAGCCTCACAGGATGACTGCGGCAAGCCCATAATTGTGGGCGAGCAGTTAGTTTGAGCTAAATCACTGCTGCGGAACAGAAGCAACGTCAACTCAGATTGTTTTCATTAACAGCTGTTGCTGAATAGTGGACTCAGAGCTTTCAGAATAGTTTTTAAGTGCAACCTGGAAGAAAGAGCCAGAGGCAAAAAGAGTAGTGACCAACCTAGGAGAAAACAGAAGTGTGGACAAAGCCCGGAATTTCAGAACGGAGGCTGGAGTGACTGAAGGGAATTGTAGGTGGCAGCGGGAGTTTCTTGATGGGGTTGGCTAGCTGATGCTAAGAAGAAATGATCTTACAATTGCCTTTCTCTGCCCGCCTGCAACTATTTGTCTGTGGCTGGCAGCTGTGTCTGCTTTCGTAGATAAAGAATTGGTTCCATATGGAGAATGTGGAGCTGTGAAAAAAAGATGAAAATGAATCATAAAAGGCTTTAGAATTGATCCATTGCTAAATAGTTCATTTAGTTTCCTCCCTTCCTTTACATTTGAGGAAATTGAGAATCAGAAAAGTAAATTGATTTGTCTCAGATCAGATAAATTGATTTACTCATTGTGACCACCAAAATTATGGGAGAAAGATGAGTCCACGCATCTTAAATCTGGCCTAATTTGTGTAGTTAGCATCATCCTTCCTTATCCCCATGGTTATCAGCTATACTCCAGGCTACTGCTAGCAGGGAGAGGACGTTAGGTGGGAGGTATGGAAGGATTCCTGGTCTCAGGGGCCCAGGTCTTTGAAAAATGCTAGCCTAGCAGCTCTTCTGCCTTACTCTGCTCCGCATGCTGGACTGGGGTCTTCTTCTACCATGATATACATATGACTAAGTAACACACAATTGGCTTCTTATGTATGTCAGTCGCTCAGTTGTGTCCAACTGTTTGTGACCCCATGGACTGTAGCGAACCAGGCTCTACTGTCCATGGAATTCTCCAGGCAAGAATACTGGAGTGGGTAGCCATTCCTTTCTCCAGGGGATCTTCCTGACCCAGGGACTGAACACAGGTCTCCTGCATTGCAGGCAGATTCTTTAGTGTCTGAGCCACCAGGGCTTCTTATGAGGAGCCTGCAAATTCTCTTGGATGTTTTCATATCTAAATCCATAACTTTGATAAATGAGACTATCACAGTGGGAGACTCTATGACAGGATGAATTCTAGTCTGTTTTTCAAAGCATATTTAAGTTTTCTTTCTATTTTTTATTGGAGTATAATGCTTTATACTTTATATGCTTTATAATGCTTTATATTATATTTATATATATAATATATTTATATAAATTTATATATATCATATGCTTTATAACATTGTGCTAGCTTCTGCTATACAGCAAAGTGAGTCAGTTTTATATATATATATATATATACACACACCCACACACTCTTTTTTAGATTTCCTTCCCATTTAGGTCACCAGAGATCACTGAGTAGAGTTCCCTGTGCTATATATACCATGGGTTCTCATTAGTTTTTTATTTTATACAAGGTAATATATTTGGAAAAAATGTCTTCCCTTTATTTTTGTAAACCATCTCTTGCTGATATTTCTTATCTGCCCAGAAAACTATAAGATGAATTTTCCTTTATAGCAAAACATTTATAGTGTTCTCAGAGGCTGACAATTTTACTATTCAATGACAATAAATATCCTGGACGTGTATAGCATGATGGAGGTTCAGTGGTTTGTCCAATTAGAGTTTAAGGTGAAACTCCATCTGACTTATTTTATAATCAGTAAGAGATTCATGAAGATGAAAGCTAAAAACCTCCCAAGTTCAAAGGAGTGTATCAATACTGGAAATAGAGACAGCAGTTTTTTTCTATCATTTATTGAATACCTCCTATTCTACCCCTGGTGGCTTGGATGGTAAAGAATCTGCCTGGAATGTGAGAGACCTGGTTCAATCCTGGGTTGGGAAGCTCCCTGGGAGGATGGAGTGGCAGCCCACTCCAGCATTCTTGCCTGGAAAACTCCATGGACAGAGGACCTGGCAGGCTATAGTTCATGGAGTTGCAGAGTCGGACACGACTGAGCGACTAACACAAACACACACATTTGGTCGGTCAGTGAGAAGAATGATGGGAGAGGCATGATCTGTGCCTTCTAGGTGGAAGATCACTGACATTACTGCGGGTGTAATATGTGTTAGACATCTGTCTTATACATATACATTGATGACTTTTTATTAATTCATTGACTGGAATTATTTAAAGTAACCCTATGAAGAATTTTCCAACACTGTAAAAATGAGAAAACCGAAGTTCCAAGAGGTTAATACACTTGAGTCAAGTTACAGTTTTCCTCAGAGCCAGTCTTAAACCCAAGTCTGCTTGATTCCAGATGGATAGTGTTTCTATCACATCAGTTTGGGGAATTATAAACATCTACCGAGGCCCAGGCAAGAACAAGAGTGAATGCTAGAGCTGCACACTGAACACTTCTGACACCTGTTGGCGGATCCCTTCAACAAAATGTGCTCATGGCTCTGCCCAGGGGCCCACGAATCCCCTTTGAAACCGTCATGCCTGCAAGCTGTAACTTTGATGAATGAGGCTATTCCGGCATGAGACTATAGGACAGACCCGAAAGGCCTGCTCTTTCTCATCTATGATTAAAGTGGGCAGCTGAGAATAACACACTTAAATGGTTTACTTCAGCGTTCATCCCTTCCAGGTTTGAAGACTAAGAGAACATTGGGTTGTGTTCTGAGGTCTAGAGCCCTTGAGAAGCCCTTTGGCCCGGCTTTGTCCAGTCACTCCTGGGGTGAAAAGTTGGTCATCCCCAGAGTAAATGAGATAGTAGCCCTGGATCCAATTGGTTAAATCGGATGTCTCTGAAGTCTAGGCTCAGAAGCGGCATCGTGTCCCTTCTGTCCCACTCATTCATTCACCTGTGGTTGCGCGGGGCGTTTTCTGGTCGCGAGCGGGTGGCTCCTCTCGTTGTGGCAGGAGGGCTCGAGAGCGCGTGGGCTTCAGCAGCTGCGGTGCGCGGGCTCAGCGGTCGTCACATCCGGACTTTGTTGCCCCGCGGCGTGTGGACTCTTCCTGGGCCAGGGAGAAAGCTTGTGTCCCCTGCCTCAACAGGCAGATTCTTAACCACTGGACCACCAGGGAAGTTCCTCTTCCTCATTGTTTTGACTAAAGCAAATAACAAGGCCAATTCACATTCACGGATTGAGAAAACAGACTTAGATGTTCTGCCCAAAATTGTATACTGCCTGGTAATCCCCTCCCAAACAAGGTATAAGACATTTGCATCAACCCAGAACGTTTTCCTATATCACTTTCCTGCTGATTTTCTTTCCTACCACTCTATTCTTTCAGGAAACCATGTTTTGATTCTTAAGACTGCAAATCATTCTTGTATGTTTTTGTTTTTGTTTGTTTCTTTGTTTTTATTAAATATTATTATTTTTTAATTTTTACTTTATTTTACTTTACAATACCGTATTGGTTTTGCCATACATTGACATGAATCCACCACGGGTGTATATGAGCTCCCAATCCTGAATCCCCCTCCCACAACCCACCCCATATCCTCTCTCTGGATCATCCCCATGCACCAGCCCCAAGCATCCTGTATCCTGTATCGAACATAGGTTGGTGTTTTGTTCTTACATGATAGTATACATGTTTCAATGCCATTCTCCCAAATCATCCCACCCTCTCCCTCTCCCACAGAGTCCAAAAGTCCGTTCTACATATCTGTGTCTCTTTTGCTGTCTCACATACAGGGTCATCATTGCCATCTTTCTAAATTCCATATATATGTGTCAGTATACTGTATTGGTGTTTTTCTTTCTGGCTTACTTCACTCTGTATAATAGGTTCCAGTTTCATCCATCTCATTAGAACTGATTCAAATGAATTCTTTTTGATGGCTGAGTAATACTCCATTGTGTATATGTACCACAGCTTTCTTATCCATTCATCTGCTGATGGACATCTAGGTTGTTTCTATGTCCATGTCTGTTTTTGGATAAACAGAATTGTGAATTAATTTCTGCTTCGTTTGCCTAACAGTGTTTTCCAAAGTGATCCATCCTGTTGGGTGCACACATTGTTTTTGTTTTTAAGTTTATTGGTTTTCTCTTTGAAATTTTCTTTGGATTCTAGTTTTTGTTGTTCTTCTTGTTCATCATTACATCTCTCAGTGCTCATCCCAGTGCTATATAAGTAGTGATATGAGACAGATTATTAAACATAAAACATTTAAAATATATTTTAGAGCATAAAATGGTGATTACTAATAATTTTACTAAGAGTATTGCCATAGTTAACTTACCGTATTTCTTTCCTACTTAAACTATATTATTTGCTTATAGAAACATAATAAGAATCATGCATTTACAGACTTACATACATTCTTATATTCTTGACGTTACACTGTGACTATTTACCAAAACATTAAATACTCATTCCTTGAGGTTTTACCCAGGTTTTTTCTTTTCCTACACTGACATATAAATAGTCTTCTCTCCTGGTTTCCTTTTTTCTTCCTTTCTTCCTTCCTTTCCTTCATTCACATTCTCTCTTATACAATGATATGTACATATTTATTCATTTTTCTCTGCGCACACTTTTGACTGATCTCTGAAGTTTTATTGGTTTCTTATTATAAAATGCCTGTAATACAAGTTTTAATTTTATTTTTACCTGCCCCCTAACATATTTATCAAAACATATTTTTATTTTATTTTATATTCTTAGTTATGTTGCATTTTTATGTTATGTTTATTCGGTTCAGTTCAGTCACTCAGTTGTGTCCGACTCTTTGTGGCACCACGGACCACAGCACTCCAGGCTTCCCTGTCCATCACCAACTCCTGGAGCCTACTCAAACTCATGTCCATCAAGTCGGTGATGCCATCAAAACATCTCATCCTCTGTCGTCCCCTTCTCCTCCTGCCTTCAATCTTTCCCAGCATCAGGGTCTTTTCCAATGAGTTGGTTCTTCATATCAAAGTGGCCAAAGTATTGGAATTTCAGCTTCAGCATCAGTCCTTCCAATGAATTTTCAGGACTGATTTTCTTTAGGATGAACTGGTTGGATCTCCTTGCAGTCCAAGGGACACTCTAGAGTCTTCTCCAAAACCACAGTTCAAAAGCATCAATTCTTCGGTGCTCAGCTTTCTTTACAGTCCAACTTTCACATCCCTACATGACTACTGGAAAAACCATAGCCTTGACTAGAGGGACCTTTGCTGGCAAAGTAATGTCTCTGCTTTTTAATATGCTGTCTAGGTTGATCATAGTTTTTCTTCCAATGAGCAAGCATCTTTTACTTTCATGGCTGCAGTCACCATCTGCAGTGATTTTGGAGCCCCCCAAAATAAAGTCTCTCACTGTTTCCATTGTTTCCCCATCTATTTGCCATGAAGTGATGGGACCAGGTGCCATGATCTTTTGGTATTTCTTAGTTTTATGTTTATTACTTTGAGACAAAAGAATTGTTTGCCTATTTTCTCTGTTTTGACATTTATTGATTATCTATGTGAACGTATTATAGACATTTAAAAGAATGTGTACAGTCTGTATCGAGGTACAAGATATACTTATGCCTTTTCAGACTTATTAATGAAGAGACTGCAAGAAAGCACTTAAGAGCTAAATCTCTGAAGACAGGTTGCCTCTGCTCAATATTTGGCTCAACCAATCTCAAACTGTGTAGCATTAGTCCAACTACTTAATCTTGCTTGTATTAATTTCCTCATCTGTAAATGAAATTATAATAGCATCTTTCTAGAGGGTCGCTATGAGCAGTAAATGAGTCTATATATATATATATATATATATATATATATAATACATATGATAAATATAGCAGTGCCTGACACATAGTAAATACTATAAGTGTTTTCATTATATTATCTTATTCAGGTCATCTGTCTCTATCAATTGTTTTCTATTTTCTTTGTTAAAAATTGAGTTATATTCAGGTCCTCAATGTGGCTTTAACTGTATCAACTCTACCTTGAATCTCTTCATTTTGTCTTGAAATATTTTAATGTCAAATTATGTGAAACATAATTGCTTGTAATTGCTTTGCATATATATTCATTCATTCATTTGTTATTCATATAGTGAAGAAGTGAAGTTTCTCAGTTGTGTCCGACTCCCTGAGACTCCATGGACTGTAGCCTACCAGGCTCCTCCGTCCCTGGGATTCTCCAGGCAGGAATACTGGAGTGGGTTGCCATTTCCTTCTCCTGTTATTCATATAAGGCATACTCATTTCCCATTTGATGTTCTTGCCTTGATAGATGTCTGCAATACTGATATTTCCAAGGCTGCTTTCTTTTCACTTGTAGTTGCCTGGTATATAATTGTCCTCGTTTTTAATGTATTCTTTTTCTGCTTCATTCCCTTTTATTGTGCCTGTTATTCACACCATAAAATTGGTTGAGGTTGTTTTACCAATATGAGAGGAATTTAATACTTTCACAATAACTGCAATAACTGGTATTTTTGGTTATACTTTGCCCTCTTATTGTGTGCTTTCTACTTTTAGGCTTTATTACTCCTCTGTCCTCGATCGTTCTGTTTCAAACAAGTTCTTTATGCTTTTTTTCTTCAGTGACTTGAATCTTATGCATACTAATTATACTAAGTATAGTTACCTTCCCCTCAAAAATAAACAAGTTTGAAATTTCCTTATTACCTTGAGAAAGAACATCTTGATGGAATAATAGCTATCTATGATAGCAGGATGTACATTACCGCATAGTGGTGCTGATGATGATTTAGTCACCAAGTCGTGTCCGACTCTCACAACCCCGTGGATTGAGCCTGTCAGGATCCTCTGTCCATGGGATTCTCCAGGCAAGAATATTGGTGTGGGTTGCCATTTCCTTCTCCAGACCACATAGTAGGAGAACATGTTATTTCTTTCTTCCCCTTGCCCCCAGTTTTTAATGAAGTGGAATTTTAAACCTGGATTATCATTTGTTAATAAGAAATAATTAATATACTGTGTATTATATCAGCTGTAATCACCATATTATATTTATATATTACAAATACTGGTCTTTCCCATGTTCTAATTCTATATAACTTCTTTTATACTATCTTTTATGCTCCTTAACCCATGAATATTTTAAGTTACCAGTAAGTTGCAAAACATCTAGGGATAATATTTTCAAGCAGTATATGTGGATGTAATAGATTCCTGATTATTAGATCCCAGAGAACTTTTAAAAATCTTATACATGAATGATATACCTTAAAATATCACCTGGTTCAACCCACATTTTTGGGGAGTTATTATTTAATATCCTTTGTATTTCTCAGTTTTCTCATCACCTCTGTGAATGGAAATTTCATGATCTTTAAAATGTTTTATCATTTATTTATAAATGAATTTGTCTTGAAGCCCTCTCGAATTGCCTTATAATTGAAACTGTTAGTGGCTTTTATCCGGAGAAGGCAATAGCAAGCCACTCCAGTACTCTTGCCTAGAAAATCCCATGGATGGAGGAGCCTGGTGGGCTGCAGTCCATGGGGTCGCTAGGAGTCGGATGCGACTAAGCGACTTCACTTTCACTTTTCGCTTTCACACAATGGAGAAGGAAATGGCAACCCACTCCAGTGTTCTTGCCTGGAGAATCCCAGGGACAGGGGAGCCTGTTGGGCTGCTGTCTATGGGGTCACACAGAGTCGGACACGACTGAGCGACTTCACTTTCACTTATCACTTTCATGCATTGGAGAAGGAAATGGCAACCTACTCCAGTGTTCTTGCCTGGAGAATCCCAGGGACAGGGGAGCCTGGTGGGCTGCTGTCTATGGGGTCACACAGAGTCGGACACGACTGAAGTGATTCAGCAGCAGCAGCAGCAGTGGCTTTTATCAGTGTTAACTGAATAAATTTTACTTGTTCTCTCTACTTTCAGTCTTGCCCTTTCTAATCTACCTCACCACTACTCTCACTTTAATTTTTGAAAAGTGGAATATGATTATTTTTTCTCCTGCTCTGATAAGTTTTTTCAGTGGTTTGTCACTTCCCTCAGGATAAATGACAATGTCAAAGGTTTTGCTATTTTAAGAATCCTATACAGGATGCTTGGGGCTGGTACACGGGGATGATCCAGAGAGATGATATGGGGTGGGAGGTGGGAGGGGAATTCAGGATTGGGAGCTAATATACACCCATGGTGGATTCATGTCAATGTATGGCAAAACCAATACGGTATTGTAAAGTAAAATAAAGTAAAAATAAAAAAATTAAAAAAAAAGAAAAAAAAGAATCCTATGAGATGGGACCACAGTTGGGGAAAAGCATAGAAATGAATTGTAATAGATTTGATTCTTTGTTTGCTTTCTTTTAAAAAAATTCAACCATTTCAAACTAGACATTATTAAATTAAAGAACCCTGATTCTATAATAAGCAAGCTGTTTCCCACACATAGAGTAGTGGGTATTGTCATGTTATGAAAGAACATAGGTTATGGAGTCATACATACTTGCTTTCAGATGCCAGATTGATAATTATTATCTGTTGAACATTATAAAATAATAGATTTCAACATTTAGTATACACTGAGACTACAAATAGGAAAGTGAGCACTAAACATAGAATAAAATAGAAATAATGAAAAATTATTATAAAGTGCCAGAGCAAGACAGCAGGCTAAGAGATGTGACCCTACTGGGTCTTGAATATATGCTAAGGTGTGTATCTCGGAAACAGTAGGAGAAACAGAAAGGCTTATGCAATATGACCACCATTTTAGATGGCATAGATGATAGAACATTTCAAACATTGCAAAAAGGTCCACTGGACTATTTTTCTACAGAGGTTTCATTTATCAGCCAAGTACATACAAGTGGAAACTGAAACTTAGGCATTGACAAGCTTGTTACGAGAGAGGAGAGTTAGAAGATGACCTTGCTTTGAGAAACTCCTGTATTTAATGGCTGTGAGGAATAGCATGATTCTGAAAATTGAAGCAGAGAAGGAAGAGTTTGAAGAATGGGAAGAAACTCAGTAGAGTGATGTCCAAAGGAATACTAAAAGGAGTGGTTCACAGTGCTACAAAATTCTCCAGACAGGTCAGTAAAGCGAAGATGGAATATGCCTGCTGGATTCAGCAATGGGTGATGGATGTTATCAAGAGTTGTTATTACTGGAGTGGTAGAGGTAAAATACAGAATACAAATGAATACATGCATTTAGATAGCTAGTGGAGAAGTTTGGATGTAGAGCAAAGAAGAGAGATGGCAGAGTCTAGAGAGTATTGTCGGAGAAGGCAATGGCACCCCACTCCAGTACTCTTGCCTGGAAACTCCCATGGACGGAGGAGCCTGGTAGGCTGCAGTCCATGGGGTCACTGAGTTAGACACAACTGAGTGACTTCACTTTCACTTTTCACTTTCATGCATTGGAGAAAGAAATGGCAACCCACTCCAGTGTTCTTGCCTGGAGAATCCCAGGGATGGCGGAGCCCAATGGGCTGCCGTCTGTGGGGTCGCACAGAGTCGGACACGACTGAAGTGACTTAGCAGCAGCAGCAGCAGCCGCAGACAGTATTGTGGATTCTAATATTTTTATGGCTTTTTAAACAAAGGGCTTCTGGGAGAAACAACTGACTTACATACCAGTTGGAAGGATGTATTAAAAAGAGAGAAGACAAATTTACAAGAGGAAGAATAAAATAATCTAATTTAAGATTCAAGAGACTTGAAATCCATGGGTTTATATTAATGCTTAGATTTCCAATTAAATCTTTTTCACCAGGATATCTGTATATCTCAGATGGAGTAGTGAATAGGAATGTAGAATGCACAGAGCCAACTTTAGGGGGTTGTATAGGGCAAGCACAGGCATAAGCGTATAAGGAAGATGACAGGGCTCAAGAAAGGGCAGTTCCAGGGAGAGATGGTATTAAACGTGAGATCAACTTGTATCTGAGGAGAGTAGGTATCAGGAGTTGAGGTGCTTAAGGATTCACTGCAGTTATGAGCACATGTTTGTGAGTGAAGAAGAGGAAAATGGGCAGGATAGGAGGCCGAGGCCAAGCATGAAACATTCAATTTGAAATTCAAAGGTAGAGCATATCCAGGTGCTGACACAGTGAATTTTTAAGAAATGAATATGAAGGTTTCTAGATTTGAAAAGATTAAGGGGCTGTAAGAATTAGACTGAAGGGTAAATCATTAAACATCCCAAGAGGTAAAATATCCCACCATATGGCAGGGGTTGAAGTAGAAATGAAAATAGTTAGTGGGAATCTAAAGACTCCAATGTGCTGAAGAGCCTTACAAATGATCAAAAGTTAAACTATATTCAAAATGAGTGATTTGGTTATGAGTCAACTATTTGCCCCATTGAGCCTTGGTTTTTCCACTTGTAAAAACATAATCATATTTTTCCAAAGGTCATTGATGTTCAGTTCAGTTCAGTCACTCAGTCGTGTCCGACTCTTTGCGACCCCATGAATCGCAGCATGCCAGGCCTCCCTGTTCATCACCATCTCCCGGAGTTCACTCAGACTCACGTCCATCGAGTCCATGATGCCATCCAGCCCTCTCATCCTCGGTTGTCCCCTTCTCTTCCTGCCCCCAATCCCTCCCAGCATCAGAGTCTTTTCCAATGAGTCAGCTCTTCTCATGAGGTGGCCAAAGTACTGGAGTTTCAGCTTTAGCATCATTCCTTCCAAAGAAATCCCAGGGTTGATCTCCTTCAGAATGGACTGGTTGGATCTCCTTGCAGTCCAAGGGACTCTCAAGAGTCTTCTCCAACACCACAGTTCAAAAGCATCAATCCTTTGGCGCTCTGCCTTCTTCACAGTCCAACTCTCACATCCATACATGACCACTGGAAAAACCATAGCCTTGACTAGACGGCCTTAGTCGGCAAAGTAATGTCTCTGCTTTTGAAAATGCTATCTAGGTTGGACATAAATTTTCTTCCAAGCAGTAAGCGTCTTTTAATTTCATGGCTGCAGTCACCATCTGCAGTGATTTTGGAGCCCAAAAAAATAAAGTCTGACACTAATGTGTTAACAAGTATATGGCTCATTCAATGTACTTGATGTATAGCATATTTTCAGGAGGAATAGTTTTCTTTCTTTCCATTATTTGTTGAGAAATGCCAAGTTACTAATGCTAACAATGTATCAAGTATCAAAGTTCCTTTTTAAATAATTCTGTTCAAAAAATACAGAAAGAATGTTGCAAATTAAATATAACCATAGTACAATTTTTAATGAAACAATCACTCTGGGCAATAATCACCAATTGCTCTTAAAGCTTTTAATTGAAAGGCTTATGGTCTCAACAGCAGGAGGTCCTAAGGGTAACATCTGGCTGTAGCTAATGGAAGAACATTGCCACGATCATAAGTGGTTCTGTAACAACCAGAAGCTCAGTCTGGGACCACAAACTGTGTTCTCTGACTTCATGGAAAAGGCATCATTGATGAGTGACATCCTAGTGTATGGATGGAGCAAGGGACATTTCTACATTTGTTCTGGTGGACAAATCCTTGAGCATTTGGATTCTACCGTGTCTTGAAGAAAGCTAGTGATATATTATTCCAGAAACTCCACTAGCCATGCTGGGTCACTAAAGTTCATGCTTCACAGGGAACCAGAAAGAGGAAGCCTGTGTCTCAGCATCTGAGAAGGACACATTTCTAATGTGAGTTCACGTCTCAAGGAAATTGATCAAGTTCAAAACTATGTGGACAGCATTTTATAAAGCCACTGAATCTAGTCAGGAAAGACAAATCAGCAGGGAGACAGCTTTGACAAAACTGTGCTTGGCACAGGTCAGCTCTCTGATGCAGTGGAAAGTTTGCTAATATAAAGAATGGAAGAAGTGTGTGCATCAGACGTAAGGAAACTGGAGAATTAGGGACTTTATTGCAAGTCAGAAATATGGTTTCACAGATTATATTGGGTCATAAGCAAGATTTGTTTGCATTTTTCTAATGTGGTAGGCAGTCACAGAGAATTCCCTTATGGGTTCACATCCCTTAAAGTCACATATTCTATCTCTGTAAGTCACCCATACTGTATAAACTTAACATGGTTGGTTGTCCGCAGAATACACTTATGACAAGTGGGTTAATTATTAATAGATATTTGTTGACTCTTACCAACTAAAGAACCTCCTGATGAAAGTGAAAGAGAAGAGTGAAAAAGTTGGCTTAAAGCTCAACATTCAGAAAACTAAGATCATGGCATCTGGTCCCATCACTTCATGGTAAATAGATGGGAAAACAATGGAAACAGTGTCAGACTTTATTTTTGGGGGGCTCCAAAATCACTGCAGATGGTGACTGCAGCCATGAAATTAAAAGATGCTTACTCCTTGGAAGGAAAGTTATGACCAACCTAGACAGCATATTAAAAAGCAGAGACATTATTTTGCCAACCAAGGTCCATCTAGTGAAGGCTACAGCTTTTCCAGTAGTCATGAATGGATGTGAGATTTGGACTATAAAGAAAGCTGAGCACTGAAAAATTGATGCTTTTGAACTGTGGTGTTGGAGAAGACCCTTGAGAGTCCCTTTGCCTGCAAGGAGGTCCAACCAGTCCATCCTAAAGGAGATCAGTCCTGGGTGTTCATTGGAAGGACTAATGCTAAAGCTGAAACTCCAATACTTTGGCCACCTGATGTGAAGAGCTGGCTCATTGGAAAAGACTCTGATGCTGGAAAAGATTGAGGGCAGGAGGAGAAGGGGATGACAGGATGAGATGGTTGGATGGCATCACTGACTCAATGGACATGAGTCTGGGTAAATTCCAGGAGTTGGTGGTGGACAGGGAGGCTGGTGTGCTGCAGTCCAGGGGTTGCAAAGAGTCGGACATGACTGAGCGACTGAACTGGCTCCTACCACAGAGTTACCTTAAATCATGAAATTAGATGGGAATATACGTTCCTAAATCAGAAAAATTGAGTGGCCACAATGATTCCCAAGAACATAGCCCTTTCAATATTATGTTTCATAAAACTAATTCTAGAAATGTTTTCAAATTTTTATTTACTGCAGTATTAGTGTCTGTGTTGTGAGATCTATTCAGCTCAAGAGATTGTTTGGTTCAGAGGAAAGGAATAAGGAAAAGAAGAAAATGGAACTTACTTTAACTCTCAGCTTTTTATGTCTCTCAATTTTTGTAGGAATATTTTTGACATTTTGCAGGGTAGAGGAAGAAAAGTAAATTGTATCTCACATCCTAGTAAATTGGACTCTTGTTACAGAAATTTTTGAAAAGATTATTTCATGTGTTAATGTGGTCATCTAAATAAAAATATTAGTAAGCCTAGTAGAAAACCCAAATTATGCAGACTTGTGAGGAGATAGAAAAAGGAAAGAAGTAGTTGATAAGAGCTTACAGTATACAGGAGGTATGAGTTGAAGGGGGCAAAGGGAACCCAGATAGAAAAGAAGATCAAAGCAAAATATCCGTTGATTGATTTGGTTAGTTAACGCTGGATTCATCTTTACATGAGTTATACATTTCTTAATCTGAACTGTAAATGGGCTTTCCATTTGGCTGGTCAGATAGGAAATGAAGAGAGAAAGGAAGAGAGGAAAGAACATGACACAGTCACTGTCATAAAGGAATGGAACATCAGTTGAGCTGTGGGGATAAATATGTCCCTCTCAGGGCCATGATGGAGAAGGCGATGGCGCCCCACTCCAGTACTCTTGCCTGGAAAATCCCATGGACAGAGGAGCCTGGTGGGCTGCAGTCCATGGGGTCGCGAAGAGTCGGACACGACTGAGCGATTTCCCTTTCACTTTTCACTTTCATGCATTGGAGAAGGAAATGGCAACCCCCTCCAGTGTTCTTGCCTGGAGCATCCCAGGGACGGGGGAGCCTGGTGGGCTGCCGTCTCTGGGGTCGCACAGAGTCGGACACGACTGAAGCGACTTAGCAGCAGCAGCAGTAGGGCCATGGGGGCTTCCCTGACAGCTCAGTTGGTAAAGAATCCACCTGAAATACCGGAGAGCCCAGTTCGATTCCTGGGTTGGGAAGATCTGCTGGAGAAGGGATAGGCTACCCATTCTAGTATTCTTGGGCTTCCCTCGTGGCTCAGCTGGTAAAGAATCTGCCTGAATGAGAGAGACCTGCGTTTGATCCCTACCTTAGGAAGATCCCCTGGAAAAGGGAAAGGCTACCCAGTCCAGTGTTCTGGCCTGAAAAATTCCGTGGACTCTATAGTCCATGGATTTGCAAACAACTGATAGACTTTCACTTTCACAGGGCCATAGACTCATCATTGGTAAAATACATTAGTGATACAAATGTTTCTACCAGCTTCAATTTCTCACTGAAATCTCCACTTCACTTTATTCAAAATGCACCATATTTTACTAAAGGTGTTTTGCTTAAATGAGTGAAACAAATTTAAAAGATTATTTAAAAAAGATACAAATTACCATTATTATTTTTTGCTAAAATAATATTTTGAGGAAAGTTTAATTTTACATTGAAGGTTATAATTTTAATTATTACTGAATAAGCTCATTTATATTTAGTGGATGAAAGGAGCTAGAAGAAATAATACAAGTAGCAAGAAGAAAATAATACAAATATATATATATTTTTTTCTTCTTTTCCTTTTAAAAAATTTTTCCAATCATGTTTTTCTTGAGCATCTTTCCACATTTAAAGCAGCATTTCACAAGTCCCATTTATCATTACTTGGATCAGTTTTCTGTTTAAATTATAGTCTTCAATTCTGATATTGGCTTCTAATACTGAGAAACCATGGGCTTTAACTTCAGTGCTCACTCTCCACTTAGATGCTGGCACCTTTTCCCATAATTCTGAAGGTTATTGTATTCCACTTCATTCTGGTTTGCCGTGTCAGTAGGCATTGTTTTTTTGTGTGTTTTGGAATTAATTCCAATTGAATCTACTGACAGTTCAGTTCTAAGAATAAGAAGCAAATGCTGTTTATAAGTCTCTTTGTATTGAATAGGATATGAAAGTCTAAATAACTCAAGATGAATTGCTCTTAAATTTTCTTACCTATCTTTGCCACACAACAGCACATGACCTTATACTCTTCTCTTGTACTATGACATGAAATCCTGATTTGTGGGGCCTAATATCTGTAAGAAGAGTTGTTTAAAAAAAACAGACAGGAAGATTATTCTTATTCTGACTTGCTCAGATGATAACACTTATGTAGTAGGCTTTCCTCTGGTCAGTGCAACCCCTGTGTCACTGAATATACATTAAGGTGGGAAATCCTGCCTGCCTACTTTCTTTGGAAGCTATCTAAGACATTATCTTTCTAAGGGAAAAGCATAAGGTGTGTGGTTCAAAAGGTTAGTCTCAATCAATTCTCAAAAAATACCTAGCTAACAATGATGATAACAAACTTTTACTGAGCACCTAATGAATACCAAGGGCTAGCCTAGGTTCTAGGCATACGCTAGTGAACTAAAACAATTATGGCACTAACCTCTGCATATAAGACAGTATGAGTGAATTGCAGGTTCTGGTATTTTATCTTGTATTGTTTTGGACTTACAGTGTAGTTGTTCATCTTTATATTTTAGCATATCTTCATGGAAATTTTAAAGAGAAATTTAAAAGGCATGTATTGACATGATTGGTCTATTGCCACTTTTATTCAAAGTTTCATTTTCTCCTTAAATCTTGTTAAAAACATTTTATTCCATGAAGTTTTCCTCCCATACTGCAAATGACAAAAAAGAATGTAGCTCTCTTGGTTCTTCCCCTTCTTTCTGCTCCTAAACACGATTTCATAATGCCTTCTTACTTGAGCATTTTTATTGCCACTTAGGCTAAGAACATAAAAATAGCAGACATGCAGAAGTGATAAAAATTTTAACTTTTTTATAGTCTCAAAAAGAGTTTACTTCTATGCTCCCATTTTGAGATATAATTGAAACCTCTTTGAACTCTTGCTCTTAGGTTTTATTTTTGAACATGAAAGTTATTTATCTTTCTTTCAATACCTGACCTCCACCAAGCTGTAAGATGTATTTAGGTCCCATTTAAACAAAATTTATTAGCCAGTGGAGCTGCCATAACAAAATATCATAGATTTGGTGGCTTAAACAATAGGAATTTATTTCTGGAAGTTGAGCAGTCCAAGATGAACGTGCCAGCTAATTTAGTTCTCAGTAAGCGCTCTACTCCTGGCTTGTAGATAACTGACTTCTTACTGTGTCTTCACATGACTGAGGGAGAAGGAGGGATGGAAGGAGAGACGGAGGGAGAGAGAGTGAGAGCAACCGTGAGAGAGCGCAGCTGGTGCCTCTTCCTCTTCTTATAAAGGCGCTCATTGCATCATGAGGCCCCGTCCTTATGGCCTCATCTGAATTTATCTCCCAAAGGCTACATCTCCACTGTACCATTACACTGGCGGCTAAGACTTTCACGTATGAATTTGAAGGGGGACACAATTCATCCATAACCCAAGTAATACTTATCTTTGAGGCTAATTGTGAAGACAACAGAACGTTTGATTGTTTAAATTTTGATTTTTACCTAAATATGTATAAAAGTTTAAAAACTTTAAAATAGATACATATATTTTGAAGTTTTAATTCGTTGTTGATCAGCCTAAATATTTCCAATTAAATTTAAAAAGAAATTTTCTTTGTAAACTTTATGTCAATATACTTTGGCATTATAATTGTTTGAGAAAACTTCTTTTCTTTTTCTCTTTTGTGGCATCTGCTTCTATGTCACTAAATAATTTTCTCTATATTCCTGCTGATTAGATTGTGTTTGGAGATGAGCAAGATGGAACTTGATAAAGCATTCAGAATGGAAAATTCTCACAGTAGGACCTCCTAACTTGATTGCTTCGTCACCATGGCAATGCTCATCGGTCAGTATAGCCAGGTAATGAGATGGCTTAGTTCAATTAGGATTTAAAATATTCTTCTACCACTGCATACAAAATTTGCAAAAGCATTTGTCTAAAAATAAGTCATGCTTTCCCATGACTCATAAGATATTCTGTGCTCAGTTGAGTGTACACACAAAGGTAAGTGAGCAAATCCATCTCCAGCCGCCTCCATTTATTTTGTCCTTGAACAAAGCGTGATGCTTAAATGTGTCTCCGAAAAAATAACGTTTGTATAAATTCAAGAACATATTGTGCTGATTACATGTGATTTGAGAAGTAGTTATAGACATTTACACATAGCCCATTCTGTCTTCAGTTGTTGTGAGCAGAAAGCTGGTTCAGAGAAGACATGCGTCATGTGGGGTTGGAGATACAGTATCAAAGTGAGGCTGCACACTTCTGTGAATAAAGCCGCAGCCCACATGGTAACAAATGTCTATGAGAAATGAGCTTATGTTGGTAGTTTAGTTTGTACTCTCGTTTCCCATCTATCCCAAACGCAAGCCTTTCTCCTGGCCCTTGTTCTTTCTCTACTCTCCCAGCAGAGCAGTTCACCTCCCACCTAATTGAAAATAGAGGCCATCTGGCTGCACTGCTACCCCTCCACCTGCAACATCTGTATCTATTTTACTTCATTAAAGGTCATTTCCATGTCCACCTTTTATCTTTTCTCCTGGATTTTCAATTTCTCCCCATCTCTGGCTCTTTTTCTTAGCAAAGATGTAAATGCAAGTTTCTCGTGTCTTAATGCCATGAAAAGAACTTAATGAACATCCCTGCCTTGTAATTTTTCTTGGCTCTTACCTTCAGAACCACGACTTTTAAAAGAGTTGTTTATTTTCTCACTTCCCTTTGTCTCTTACAGTCCACTAAAGTCTGTCTATTGCCTCCGTCATTGTATTGAAACTGCTTTTAGTGAAATCAGCAGCAACATATAATGAAGTACTTTTTATGCACCAGATATCAGACAGCAGTTTGGGGACACAGTACTGAATAAGTCCTTGTCCTCAAGGCATTCATATATCATAGTTCTGATATACCTTTCAACACTGAACACTTCATCTGTATAATTTCCAGTTTCTGTCCTCTGTGGAAGCTGCCTTGCAGAAATGCCTTTGTTAATCTTCCCCCCAATACCATCCTCCTCTCTAGACAGTGTCCTCAACCAGTCCTTCCCCCTTCACTCCTTGACAACCCTCAGGCTCCTCTGACGCTGCGGTTTATAATATCTGTAGGCCAGGGCTCTCCATCTTTCAGGATTTTGTTAGATCCTTAATCCTACCTCTATGCTAACTCTTCTGAGATACATTCCTTAAATTTCATCTAAATTGAGCTAGAATTCCTCCATTCAATAATGCTTTGCTTATATAATTATTATTTTACTACCGTATACTACCTTTTAACTTATATGGACTGTCCCCTGTTTATTTTTTAATTAAATTTTTTATTTTGAGATAATTATAGATTTCTCTGCTGCTGTAAGAAATAATATGCACAATTTCCATTACCCTTTACCCAGTTTTGCCCAAAAGTAAAGTCCCCTAAACTCTAATACAACATCACAACCGGGATATTGATACTAACACAGCCAAGATACAGACTATTTCCTTCACCACAAAGAAGCCTTATGCTGCCTACTTAACAACAACATCCACCTTTTACCCGCAACCTCTACTTAAGCTCTTGTAACCACTGACCTCTTCTCTGTTTATAATATTATCATTTCAAGAATGATACATGAACAGAATCATAATGTATGTAATTTAGGAGGATTTTTTTTCCATTGAGAATAACTCCGTGGATATTCATCCAGATTGTTGTGGTTGTGTGTGTCAATATTATCTTCTTTTTCTTTTTTCCTTGGTAGTATCTATGTGTGGATACACGACTGTTTGTTTGACCATTCATTCCCTGAAGGACATCAGAGTTGTTTCCATCTGGGGACTCTTATAAATACGTAAAGCTGCTCTAAATATTTATGTAGAGGCTTTTCTTTTTGTGTGAACATAAGTGTCTGTTGATCTGGGATAAATGTTTGGGAGTGCAGTTGCTAGGTCTTATCTTAGTTGTGGTAAAGAATTTGCCTGCAGTGTGGGAGACCTGGATTCAATCCCTGGATCAGGAGGATCCCTAGAGAAGACAATGACAGCCAACTCCAGTATTCTTGCCTGGAGAATTCCATGGACAGAGGAGCCTGGTGAGCTCCAGTCCTTGGGGTGGCAGAGTTGGACATGACTGAGCAACTAATACACACACACACACACACACACACACACACATACACATTAGTTGTTTGTTTACTTTTTAATAAACTGCCAAACTGTTTTTCACAATGGCTGTACCATTCTCACCAGCAGTGTATGAGTGATCCTGTTTTTCCATATTGTTGGTTCACAAACTGGTCGCCATACACAGAGGGCAAGGAGGGATGAAAGAAAGAGGCAGGCCATTCCAGATTGGGAGGTGGCAGGTTTAACAGGTAAGGGAACTTACAAGGTTCCTCTTATGTGGCCGGAAGATCTCTGCCTGCCAGAATTGGGTATATGTATCTATCTATATTCTTGTTAAATTCTTTTCCATTATAGGTTATTACAAGATACTGAATACAGTTCCCTATGCTAAAGTGATTTGGTTATACATATATATATATGGGGCTTCCTTAATGGCTCAGAGGGTCAAGAATTCTCCTGCAATGCAGGAGACCCTGGTTCACTCCCTGAGTTGGGAAAATCCCCTGGAGAAGGGAACCTACTCTAGTATTCTTGCCTGGGGAGTTCCATGGACAGAGGAGCCTCACAGGCTATAGTTCATGAGGTCGCAAAGAGTAGATATATACATATATATGCATATATCTAGGTTATTTTAAAAATTCTTTTCCAATATAGGTTGTTATAAGATATTGAATAAGGTCCTTATGCTACACAGTTAATCCTTGTTGTTTATTTTATGTATGGTGGTGTGCATCTGTTAATCCCATACCTCCAATTTATCCCTCCCACCAATTTTCCCTTGGTAGCCATAAGCTTGTTTTCCATGTTTGTGAGTCTTTTTCTGTTTTATGAATAAGTTCACTTGTACTTTTTTAAGATTCACATATAAGTGATATCATATAGTGTTTGTTTTCTTCTGTCTTACTTCATTTAATATGATAATCTCTTTATTTTCATTCAGTTCAATTACTTATTTTTCCCTTGAAACTTCTTCTTTGTACCATAGATTATAGAGATGTACGTTGCTTAGTTTCCAAATGTTTGCAGATTTTCCTGTTTTTTGTTTGTTTGTATTTAATTTCTAGTTTGACTCTATTGTAATCAGAGACCACACTTTCTATGATTTCAGTTCTTTTAAATTTGTCAAGGTTTATTTTATGACTCAGGATGTAGTCTGTCTTGGTATGTGTCTAATGAGAAATTGAGAATAGTGTGTATTTGAGTTTTCTGCTGTTGTTGGATGGAGTGCTGTACAATGGAAATGAGATTGTAATGATTCTTGGGGCTAATGAGTTCTTCTGTATCTGTGCTAATTTTTAACTAGTTGTTCTATAACTGTTGAGAAAGGGGAGTTTTCAACTTTACTTATGGATTTTTTATTTACCCTTTTAATTTTATTTATTTATCCTTCTAAAATTTCCATTTGTTACTTCTTTGTATATTCTGTTTTTGCTAAGGTTTTTTATTTCTTTGCTGAGACTGTATTTTTAAAAATTGTGTGTTCCTAATTTCTCACTGAAACATTTTTTTATGATGGTTGATTTAAAATATATGTCAGGTAACTCTGAAATCTATATTTCACTGTTAACATCTATTAATTGTTTTTTTTCATTCAATTTGATATTTTCCTTGTTATCAGTTTGATGAATAATCTTATACTGAAAGTTAGAAATTTGATTTATTACATTATGGGGCTCTGGATCAGATTTAAACTTTCTCTTTTAGCTGCCTGCTTATAAATGGCTTTATTGAAAATGGAGGAAGTGAAAGTGAAAGTCACTCAGTATTGTCCAACTCTTTGCAACCCCATGAAATAGTCCATGGATTCTCCAGGCCAGAATACAGCCTTTCCCTTCTCCAGGGGATCTTCCCAACCCAGGGATTGAACCCAGGTTTCCTGCATTGCAGGTGGATCTTTATCAGCTGAACCACTAGGGAAGCCCAAGAATACTGGAGTGGGTAGCCTATCCTTTCTCCAGCGGATCTTCCTGACCCAGGAATCAAACCAGGGTCTCCTGCACTGGAGGTGGATTCTTTACACTTGAGCTACCAGGGAAGATCTGAAAATAGAGGGGCCCCATTTTATTTCTGTTAGGTGAGGATAGAGGTACAGGTTCCCCATTTGTCCTTTGTCAATACCTGAACAGGTCTTGGAGAAGACTCTTGAGAGTCCCTTGGACTGCAAGGAGATCCAACCAGTCCATCCTAAAGGAAATCAGTCCTGAATATTCACTGGGAGAACTTATGCTGAAGCTGAAACTCCAATACTTTGGCCACCTGATGCGAAGAACTGACTCATCTGAAAAGATCCTGATGCTGGGAAAGATTGAAGGCAGGAGGAGAAGGGAACAACAGAGGATGAGATGGTTAGATGGCATCACCGACTCAAAGGAGATGAGTTTGAGTAAACTCCGGGAGTTGGCAATGGACAGGGAGGCCTGGCGTGCTGCAGTCCATGGGGCTGCAAAGAGTCGGAACTCGACTGAGCGACTGAACTGAACTGAGCAGGTGTCAATACCTGCTATGTGGGGAATAGAAAGAGGGGTGCCCACTAGTACCAGTGATACTTCCCTGACTGAAGATTCCTTGTTACTGGTCCCAAAGTGGCCTCCTTCTGAGTTGAGTCTGAAGGCTATGTGGATAGTCACTTAGTCTTACAGCTGGAAAGTGATGAAAATCCTTGCTCTCCATTCGGCCTCCTATGACACCATGCCAACAGAAAAATTAAAGGGTGGCTCATGACTGTTGGTGGTGGTAGAAGTCCAAGTTCCCCGCATGGTCTTCACTGACATCTCATTAGGGGTTGGCGGCTTGTTGCCACTCATCAGAGATGAAGGTATTCTCGTCTCATCTTTGTCTGACATTACTCTGGTGAGGAATCAGAGGTAGTGGACCTCATTACACTCTTCAGAGGGCAGAAGTCTAGGTTTCTCCCTTGATCTTTGCTGGCCTGAATGGGGTGGGACCACTGTTGTTTCTCTGGTATTTGGCTGGAGTAAAACAGTTATTGCCTCCAAGCTTTCTATCTTGTCTGGATCCTTTGGTAGAGAGAGGAGGCTGTTTGGGGCCTGAACCTGTTGGCATCTTCTGGTTTCTGGCTTCTTCAGGCTCTAAATATGGGATCTATATGACAAAAAGAAAACTCAGAGTTACTCATCTCCATATTGCTCCTCAGGTTCTGAGACGCCCCCTAGTCAATCTGCCTTCTTCTGTAATTTTTCAAGATTGTTGAGTTTATTTCAGTCATTTTTAGTAGAGGGAATAGGAAAAAATATGTTTATTCCATCCTCCCAGAAGTTCAACTTCCATGTTTGTTTTTAATTAATAAATCAGTGCAAAGGATTCTTGATCTTTTATCCTCCCCTTCTTACTTTTTTTTAGAACCCATTGTCCCAGAGGTCACAGACTTTGCCGATAAATAAAATAAACTCAGTTTAGTAACAGATGTTCAGTTCAGTTCAGTCGCTCAGTCGTGTCCGACTCTTTGCGACCCCATGAATCGCAGCACGCCAGGCCTCCCTGTCCATCACCATCTCTCGGAGTTCACTCAGACTCACATCCATTGAGTCAGTGATGCCATCCAGCCATCTCATCCTCGGTCGTCCCCTTCTCCTCCCGCCCCCAATCCCTCCCAGCATCAGAGTCTTTTCCAATGAGTCAACTCTTCGCATGAGGTGGCCAAAGTACTGGAGTTTCAGCTTTAGCATCATTCCTTCCAAAGAAATCCCAGGGTTGATCTCCCTCAGAATGGACTGGTTGGATCTCCTTGCAGTCCAAGGGACTCTCAAGAGTCTTCTCCAACACCACACCTCAAAAGCATCAATTCTTCGGCGATCAGCCTTCTTCACAGTCCAACTCTCACATCCATACATGACCACAGGAAAAACCATAGCCTTGACTAGACGGACCTTAGTCGGCAAAGTAATGTCTCTGCTCTTGAAAATGCTATCTAGGTTGGACATAACTTTTCTTCCAAGGAGCAAGCGTCTTCTAATTTCATGGCTGCAGTCACCATCAGCAGTGATTTTGGAGCCCAAAAAAATAAAGTCTGGCACTGTTTCCACTGTTTCCCCATCTATTTCCCATGAAGTGATGGGACCAGATGCCATGATCTTCGTTTTCTGAATGTTGAGCTTTAAGCCAACTTTTTCAGGTGACAATATACAGCCTTGACGCACTCCTTTTCCTATTTGGAACCAGTCTGTTGTTCCATGTCCAGTCCTAACTGTTGCTTCCTGACCTGCATACAGATTTCTCAAGAGGCAGGTTAGGTGGTCTGGTATTCCCATCTCTTTCAGAATTTTCCACAGTTTATTGTGATCCACACAGTCAAAGGCTTTGGCATAGTCGATAAAGCAGAAGTAGATGTTTTTCTGGAACTCTCTTGCTTTTTCCATGATCCAGCGGATGTTGGCAATTTGATCTCTGGTTCCTCTGCCTTTTCTAAAGCCAGCTTGAACATCAGGGAGTTCACGGTTCACGTATTGCTGAAGCCTGGCTTGGAGGATTTTGAGCATTACTTTACTAGCATGTGAGATGAGTGCAATTGTGCGGTAATTGGAGCATTCTTTTGCATTGCCTTTCTTTGGAATTGGAATGAAAACTGACCTTTTCCAGTCCTGTGGCCACTGCTGAGTTTTCCAAATTTGCTGGCAGATTGAGTGCAGCACTTTCACAGCATCATCTTTCAGGATTTGAAACAGCTCAACTGGAATTCCATCACCTCCACTAGCTTTGTTCGTAGTGATTGGTTTTTCCTCAGAGTTTGTTCATTTCAAGCAAGAACAGATGATTTTGGAGATCTTTGTGTATGAGTTCTGAAAGTTACACACAGCTCAGAATTGTGTGCTCCTGAGGCTAAATTGAGCTGGGTTGGTTTTCATTTTGGGAAAGTGATAAAGACTACTTGATCTTACATTTGATATTTTCAATAGGAACCCATCACAGACTATAAAGAATGCAGATGAGAAGTGTGTTCTCAGTGAAAGGCCTGTATCTTTTCCCTTTCTGAATGCGCATGTACCATGTACAATTTTTGTCACAGTGGCTGCTTACTAACTGGTACTTTAAAGATCTTTTATTAGATGAAAGTTCCCTGTTTACCTAGGCTGTTAGGTATTATTTTGTAACCAAAACCTGTACTTTATAGTATACTATTCTAATCCATATGAATGGATTTCTCATTTTTATTTTACCATAGATTTTTTTCCTTCAGTGTTTGATTTTAGCTGATGTTTAATTTAACCTTGGGATCCTTACTGAATACTTTAATGAAAATTTTAGGTATATTTTATTCATCTATACATTTTTTTATGAATTGACACTTTAATAAAGAAGAATATGAGAACAGTATTAAAAACAAATGGCCATCTGTCACTCAAAAATAAATATGAGGCTCACTAGCTGTTGATTTAAAGCTACCTGTATGAAACATTAAATCGTTTAGTGACAGCCACACTGCACCACCAGTGAACACTGAATTGACTGTTAGCAACATGCGAATCTGCTGATGTTCCTTAGCCTGATTCTTTCTTTGCCACTGTTACTGAGTCCAAGCTTGTACTGATGGCTATGTGGCAGGCCAGTAAGTTGAGAGATGAGTTTTGGGGGCAAGGAATCACGACTTTATTCAGAAAGCCAGCAGATTGAGAAGATGGTTGACTAGTGTCCCAAAGAACCGTCTTACCTGAGTTAGAATTCGGAAGAGGGGATGTGGCTGATTGTTGCAAAGTTCTTCCTTCCAGAATCCTTTGTTCTAGCTGCCCATGTAGGTCTGTTCAGAACGTTTCTATAAGCCTCCAAAAAGACGTCTGTTATTCTCTGTTCTGTAGTGTTTTATCTGTATATGAATGGGAAAGTGTTATACTTTTAAAGGTCAGAGCCTTGAGAATGGGCTATAGGCAATGTACATTTCAGGCTATAGGCAATATTCTTTCACAAAAATGCAGAGCCAGCAATGCTAAACACAGACAACAGAGCACAGGGATCAGAGCTAAAGGAATAGATTCAGCATGGAGTCAGGCTTGTTCTTCTCTGTTATCAGGAATCTCTTGTTTGTCTGTCTAGATCCCAAAGAAAGGTCATTGCTTTTGAACCTTAAGATGATCCTCACAAAAGTGCATAGTGCTTGTTTTCTTAAGGATAGATCATTATCTGGAGTACATCTGAAACATCACAATCATGATGCTCATTAATTAGTCTTTTTTGTATACATCAAATGAATTAGATACTAGTTACAGAAATTGTAGTAAGAACAAAAATTAACAAGACCTAAAAAAATCCATCATAGAAAAATAACTGATGGCATTTTCATTTTTAGATCTTTTTTATGTGCATCTTTTGTTTTATTCAAATCATAATAATAGTATAGAAATAATTTTAAATATTTTCTTAATATCCCATCAAATTCATAATGCTGCTACATGATCTTCATATATATTTTGATTATGAAAAATTTTGGCTGAAAAATTAGTTATAATGGGGTTGCAAAGAGTCGGACATGACTGAGCGACTGAACTGAACTGAATCACAAATATGACAAGATGTAGAGTTAAGATTTTGAAATAATATTTGCTCCAGATACATGATAACCCTTGAAGATGAAATAAAAACTACTCATTAAACTCTAGGTTTTGGAAATATAATGTGGAAGCACGTAGAAAAGTGCATAAAACTTTAAATGTAAGGTTTAGGAAATAAGTAGTAAACCAGGCATTTATTTAACAGAGTCTTTTGAAGATCAGATTTTTTAATTTCAATGAAATATGGTGTATCAATATATTTCTTTTATGTCATGTTTTTTGTGACCTACAAAATCTTTTATCTACTTTAAAGTAGCAAAATTTTTCCTCTTATATTTTATTTTGAAAGTTTCAGAGATATAGTTTTTACATTTTGACCTTGAAACTACCCTAAAGGATTAAATTTTGTGTATACGGTGAGGTAAGGGTCATTTTTCCCCATGCATGTATCCAATTGTTGCTCTACTATTTGTTGAAAAGATGGCTGTATCACAGAGAAAAAGCACTAGAAACTAAGGAATAAATACATTCAGTTGATCAATCTTCACCCTCAAAACCCACCAGCACTCTTTTACTGGCTCAACTCGTTGCTTAAAATCTCTCTCATCTTTTACTTCAGTATGGTTTAATCTCTTTCTCTGCTGTAGTCATGAATAAAGCCTTCCTTGCTTGTTTAACTTTGTCCAGTGCAATATTTACTTTGAACCTAGTCAGTTTTACCAGCTAAGAGCTAGAATCACATGTCCCCAATTCATACTCTCTCTATCATCACTAGTCAATGGCTTTTTCAAAGCTAGAAGTCTGATGTTTTCATTTTTTATTACAAAATCCTTTAATGAATAGTTAGTGCCTTCAAGATAAAATGGAAACTCCCTGGTATGGTAAATAAGTTATTTCAACACACACACACACACACCTTTTAAAACTGAAGGCTACTTTCTAGTATAATGTTGCACTACCCGCCCCCCACCCCGCCCCGCCCCC
>SJYT01011962.1:945895-961667 GCA_006410635.1 Cephalophus harveyi
CCTAACATTTGCAAGTTACTTGTAGATAACAAGAATGCACTATTAGGGGACTTCCCTGGTGGTCCAGTGGCTAAGACTCTGTGCTCCCTTGCAGGGGTCCTGGGTATGATCCCTAGCCAGGAAACTAGATCACACATGCCGCAACTAAGAGCTGGTGCCGCCAAATAAATAAATAAGTGTCTTTTATTTTTTTTTGGCTGAGCCACAAGCTGAGCCACTCCCAATAATACTGGAGTGGGACACTAATTCAAAACTAAATTGGAAGTAAAAAAAATAAAAACCTTACAGATGAAACCATGAAATCTTTTGGGATGTTCAGTTATTATTTTCTTTTTCTAAGCATGATAGAAAACACAGAAATAAAAAGATATTATCTTTGAGTGTATATTAATTGTGACAGCATGTAAAAATTTAGGGTTATTCCTGGCGGCTCAGCTGGTAAATAATCCACCTGCAATGCGGGAGACCTGGGTTTGATCCCTGGGTTGGAAAGATCCCCTGGAGAAGGGAAAGGCGACCCACTCCAGTATTCTGGCCTGGAAAATTTCATGGGCTATATAGTCCATGTTTTTGCAAAGAGCTGGATATGCCTGAGCGTCTTTCACACACATAAAAATGAAAAGTGAACACTTTGGGGATGTTCAGTTATTATTTTCTTTTTCTAAGCATGATGGAAAACAGAAATAAAAAGATGTTACCTTTGAATATGTATAATTGTGAAAATATATAAAAATTAAAAATGTTATACATATTATATGTATACATATTTTAAGAATATATATATATATAATAAACCTTTTGCTTGCACCAGGGGTGTGTCTGAGTTTAACTGTGATGGTAAGCATGCCTACACTGAAGGCATTTGTGGACTCTGGTCTGTGTAGCTTCTCTCTTAAAGAATATTTACTTATTTGTTTGTTTGTTATTTGGCTGCATCGGGTTTTAGTTGCAACACGCAGGCTCTTCGTTGCATCACTCAGGATCTTTCATCCAGCACATGGACTCTCTAGTTGTGGTGAGCTGGCTCAGCAGTTGTGGTGTGGAGGCTTAGTGGTTCCATGGTATGTGGGATCTTAGTTCCCTAACCATGGGTTGAACAGTTGTCCCCTGCATTTCAAGGCAGATTCTTTTATTTTTTTAAATGGATTTTTAATATATATATATATTTATTTATTTTAATTGGAGGTTAATTGCTTTACAATATTGTAGTGGTTTTGCCATACATCAACATGAATCTGCCATGGGTGTACACGTGTTCCCCATCCTGAACCCCCCTCCCTCCTCCCTCCCCATCCCATCCCTCTGGGTCCTCCCAGTGCACCAGTCTCGAACACCCTGTCTCATGCATCGAACCTGGACTTGCGATTAGCTTCACATATGATAATATACATGTTTCAGTGCCATTCTCCCAAATCCTCCCACCCTCGCCCTCTCCCACAGAGTCCAAAAGACTCTTCGATAGACCTGTGTCTCTTTTGCTGTCTCGCATACAGGGTTATCGTTACCTTCTTTCTAGATTCCATATATATGTGTCAGTATACTGCATTGGTGTTTTTCTTTCTGGCTTACTTCACTCTGTATAATCGGCTCCAGTTTCATCCACCTCATTAGAACTGATTCAAATGTATTCTTTTTAATGGCTGAGTAATACTCCATTGTGTATATGTACAACAGCTTTCTTATCCATTCATCTACTGATGGACATCTAGGTTGCTTCCATGTCCTGGCTATTATAAACAGTGCTGCGATGAACACTGGGGTACATGTTTCTCTTTCAATTCTGGATTCCTTGGTGTGTATTCCCAGTAGTGGGATTGCTGGGGCCCTGCATTGCAAGGCAGATTCTTAACCACTGCATCACTAGGGAGGTCCCAGTGTAGCTTCTTATTGCCTGAATACTTAAATTGATACCCAAATAATAATTTTTCAATGAAGTCTGTGTTCTTATGGGGTAGAAGTTTGAGTCTTATCTGTGGTTAGGACTATCTGCAGGAGAAAAGATTAGAAGAAAAGACACTGGAGTCCTTGAAAGATCACTGTGAAAAAGAAACCTGGAAATAGTATAGACTGACCACTAGGGATAGCAGGCAGGATGGAGCCCTTGTCCTAGGTATGGATCCTATATCAGTTTCCTTTTCATTGTTGTTCAGTTGCTCAGTCATGTCTGACTCTTTGCGACCCCATGGACTGCAGCATGCCAAGCTTCCCTGTCCTTTACTGTTTCCTGGCGTTTGTTCAAATTCATGTCCATTGAGTCAATGATGCCGTCCATTCTCTATCTGCCCCCTCTCCTTCTGCCCTCAGTCCTTCCCAGAATCAGGGTCTTTTCCAGTGAGTCAGCTCTTCACATCAGGTGGCTAAAATATTGGAGCTTCAGCATCAGTCCTTCCAATGAATATTCAGGGTTGATTTCCTTTAGGATATGGAGAAGGAAATGGCACACCACTTCAGCATTCTTGCCTTGAGAACCCCATAAAGAGTATGAAAAGGCAAAATGATGATCAGTTTCCTAGGGCTGCTATAACGAAGTACCACAAACTCGATGTCTTACAATAACAGAAATATACTCTCATAGTTCTAGAGACCAGAAGTCTGAAATGGAGGCGTTAGCAAAATCGCTTCCTTCAGAGGGCTCTTAGGAGACTCTGTTCCATGGCTCTCTCCTGGTTCTGGTGATGGTTGGAAATCCTTGGTGTTTCTTGTACATCTATCACTTCAGTCTCAGCATCCATCTTCATGTGGCATCTCATTGTGTTTCTTGTAAGCATCTGTACCTCTGCTCATTAGGATACTACTCATACTTGATTAAGGGATCATCCTACTCCAGTATGAACTTATGTTAATTAATTATATTTGCAACAATCCTCTTTCCAAGTCAGATCACTTTCTTAAGCACTAATGGTTAGGATTCTGACATATCATTTGGGAGAGGATACAATTCAACCTATAACAAATTCCCTTCCCAAAGAACTTATGTACTCTTATAGTATAAGAGACCTCTTCCCTTTTGTTGTTAAGATCCCAAAAGGAAATCTGCTGAAGGAAACCCTTTTACAAAGGGTTTAGTAAAGCTTATAGTAAAAACAGAGCCTTTTCCTTGTTGATCTTGGATGGTGATAAGCCCCAGTTAATGGTCTTGAGAGATGTTGATGACGTTAATACTTTACCTAGAAATGAGAGAGGAGACAGTTTTCCATGAAAGCAACTTCCTAGAAGAATGATAGCAATAAGTGGGACATGAAAGGACTGAAAGGAACAATTGAGAAGAGGGCCACATCACACCTTCTGTTTACTATCTGTTTACTATCTTTAATGAAGATCTTATTCTTCTCTATGTTTTAAATTTTTTATTTTAAGTCATCTTTTCTTAATCTTCTATCTTCAATGTTTTTATAATTTTATTTTTTTAATTGGAGGAAAATTACGATGTCGTATTGGCTTTACGCTTGTTTTTAATCTTATCTTTTCCTTTTTCCCTCCCTTTTTTCCTAAAAGCATCTGCAGGGCCAAGAAAAAATATTGGCATAACACATGCTCAATAAATGGATAAATTATATGTATGTCTCATGTTTCCTCTGGTTAATCATTCTTGAAAGGAAACAAATAAATCTGGATATTTATCTTTTCCTTTAGATATATGATGAGCGAATTGCCTGTGTTTATACAGTTCATTTGAGTGATGGTCAACTCCCCTTTATATATCGAGAGAAGGCCAGTTAGTCCATTAATGCAACCTTTTCCTTTGCACGTAAGCAGATTTTAATTTTCATAATATGCAGGAGAGATTTATGCTACCTCCTGTGCTTAGTTCTCTGGCTTTCTGAATCCACTTCCAATGTGTAAAAAGTAAAACTTGTAGCTTGCAGCTCCTGAGGTTCATCCTGTCTATACCGTTTTGCCACATATGAATGGTAGAGACTGTATCCCAGTGTTGTTTGCTGCCACCAGCTCCCACGTTCTGGCTGGCCTGTTGGAGTTCGTGGTCCACACAGATGTGCTTGGACAGCACAGCAGCTGTGCTCTTCACAGGGGGACCGCCTCACGGTGGAGTTACAGCCACCATGTTTTCTGTTCAGTGGGACCTTGCATTTCCGAGCACCGGGAAGAGTGAGGACAGGAGGTAAGCATCCCTCATTCTTGCAGACCAGGCCAAATCGTTCCTAAGGCTCTGCACAGATAGGCTACAGATGGAGCTCCTTAGCGCTAATCCATTGTCATTCAGTGAGTGAGAAAACCTTAATTTCTAGAAACACATGGATAACTTCATATTTTTCTGCTTTCATCGTCATTGTATGTGAAGTAGGGAAAGACTGCATCAGAAATTGCCAAGCAGCTACAATTTTTTCCTTAATTATTTTTTTGCATGAGTGAAAAAAATGCTTTAATTTTTGGGAATATAAAGCAGTAAGTATATGTAATATAGAGGAAAAATAAATTAAGCTTGAAGGAAGATAAAATTTGTCAAGGGAAATAATAAATTCCATTAAAGTGAATTCAAAACAGTTGTCCCAAGGAGATATTTAAATCAGTGTGTTGTAAATTATTTTTAAAAGTGTAGACTTAAAAAGGAACTTAAATCCTTCAACCCAGAGAAAGCTGAGATGTCCAGGGAACAGAAGAGAAGGGGACCATGAAGTCATGAGGAAAAACATTTCACCAGAACGAACTGCTTTACTAAAGAGGCGGCTTTGTGGCAACACTTTGAAAGTATTTTGACAAAATGTAGGTTAATGAACTCACATGGGTATCATTATGAAGTGAAGTCGTCCAGTCGTGTCTGACTCTTTGCGACCCCATGGACTGTAGCCTACTACGCTCCTCCGTCCATGGGATTTTCCAGGCAAGGGTGCTGGAGTGGGGTGCCATTGCCTTCTCCAGAGGATCTTCCTGACCCAGGGATCAAACCCAGGTCTCCCGCACTGTAGGCAGATGCTTTACCGTCTGAGCCACCAGGGAAGAGTATCATTATAGTGACAGAAAAAAAAAGTAGCTTTGAATCAGAAAAATTTTTATGACTATTGTTTACCCTTGCTAAATACTCCAGAAATAATTCAATATTTTCTAATGAAAATTATATTATGAAGTCACTGGACAGAGAGAAAATATAATTTTTATTTATATACATAGTCAGCACCATGATCCTCATGGCCTTGTTGGATAATTTTATTTGAACACATTTGTTCCCAGTGGAATTGTCAAGAACCCAGCTGAACGTTCATGATTTTTGACATCTGAATTTCTTCTATTGCAACTTGCTATTGTAAAACAACAGACAAGTGATCTTACTGTGAAAGAGACTTTCAAATATTAACATACTGCTTCATATTTTTAAATGTGTAGAAATTTACCTGAAGCATAGCAAAGAGATTAGTAGGAAGTGGGTAGCCTTACATGAAGCCTAATTATAATATTAACAAAAAGAGAGAAGTTATATCTAGGAAATTTTGACATCTGTCCCTGAATCAGATCTCTCTGGAAATACTTGTCAGATTCCTTTGTTATCGGAAATGAAAAAATAAAGAACCCAATATATTTCTGATTTTAATAACTTAGCTGGAAACTAAAGGAAAATTTTGCAATAATGTATTTATTCTGCTTTTTAACTGCTTCTCAGATCCTTTTAATATATTTCATTTCTTTATATTTAGTACATATTGTTCATTTCCATATACATTCATTTTTGTAAGAAAATTAGTATTTAAAAAATACTGTCAAGAACCTTACCATAACTGATGTTTAACTATACACCTTTCTAATTTTTTCTGGTCAAAATAATTATTGGAAAAAAACCATCATCATTTAGGCCTTCAGAACTTAGTGCATTCAAGCTTATCATCTGGGAAAAAAAGTCACGGTAACAACATGAGGCAAATCTTATCCGTCTTGTTTTACAAACAAGGTAAATCATTTAAACAAGGAGACACAGCTCATACTTGACAGAAACTAGATGTTAAATCTAATTATCTACATTCTAAAATCATGCTTTTTAAATTAGGTTATTACCCTTGCATTTACATTACCTCTGTCTTTCTTTTCACTTTTTACCACCCAGAACTTTGACTAATGTCATAAGCATTTGGGAAGGTCATGAAAAAGTGAGGAAAAGCTGCTAGAAAGGGGGAAATAGAGTGCCAACCTAAGCAGAGGCTGATCTAGCCTAGATCTTGCAACAGAAGCAACTAGACAGAAGCTACAGCCTGTGGTTTGGACACACAGCACCCAGACACAAGCAGGATGGAGAATTCCAACAAAGAGCAAGCATGAGGGGAAGTGGGAGATCGCTCTGCTGTCATGAGGATGAAAGGTTTTCCCGGTGGCTCAGTGGCAAAGGGGACGTCGGTTCAGTACCTAGGTTGGGAGAATCCCTTGCAGTAGGAAATGGCAACCCACTCCCGTCTTCTTGCCTGGGAAGTCCCAGGACTGGTGAGCTACCGTCCGTGGGGTTGCAAAAGAATCAGACACAACTTACTGACTGAAAACCAACAAAGCTGAGGATGAAGGCAAACTCCATCAGAAATTTGCTGTCGTTCACAGGGTGCTGATTTGAAGAGTGGGCAGTGCTTCAGCCACGTCTGTTGCCCTTAGAGTGCCAGCCTCTCCTCTATCCCTGTATAGAGCGTTTCTATTTCTTGCTAGTAAAGTAATTCAGGGATCACCATTGGAAAAGAGGAAAGCTGCAATCTTTCTCAGCATCTGACTTCTCTGTTTCTCCTAAAACATGAATTTAGCACTCCAGTGGTTATGGGGGGATAAAGAAAATGTAAACATGAAGAAATGGTCAAGCTTCAGAAAATCTCAAATGTGGTTCTTACTGTAGGTAGTAAAACCGAAGTGGCATTGCAAGGTGGCCTGCTGTTCTAGCAGTGAGCATGGAGGAGCAGTGGGGAACGGAATGTCTCTGATCCTCTGTCTACCCAGCCAGGAATAAATGGCCTGAACAAAGCTGCTCAGAGCCGCAGGTCCCCCATCCATCAAATGGCGAACATACTGGTCCTTCTCAGGCACCTCACGGGGCAGATGTGGCTATTCAGTGAGATAATGCATTCTTCTGCCAATTCAAATAATAAAAACTAAACAACAAGCAAAAAGTACTCTTACCACTTTCTCAGGCATTGTGCTGAAAATTAACAGTAAAACAACAAAAAAGACAGGGCCCCTTTCATTCTGATACGCTTCAAGTCAACAATGATAGATCGATATCTGTAGGGATGCTACAGTGAAAAACAAGGAAATATTAAACACCCAGGTAGGACTAGAGAGGGAGATATATTCTCACAGTGAGAGGTATCAGGAGCCTTAAAAGGTTTATAATGTTCTGTCCCGGAAGCTAGCACTGAGTAGCTGAATGTTCACTTTTTCATTCTGTGTACCTTCTGGACTTATATGCAATTTATTTAGATGTAAGAAATATTTCTTAATTTAGAAAGTCTCCTTTAAAAAGACATGAAACTTTCATCAAAGAGTGCATATGATGCTTGGAAATAAAAGACCTAGAAACCAATATTGACAAGAATTAAGTATATTGTTGAGCACTGGTGTTGATAAAGGGGATTGAGGTTGGAGTTTTCAGAAGAAAAAGAAATTGTGCAACAGAAAACAAAGTAAGAAAGAAAAGGAGGCTATGAACAAGCATTTCAGTATTTAGTATGCTTGGGGCAACCAGGGTTTAAGAGCATAAAGGCATGCTGTTGAAGATAAAATGCCTAGAACAAATATTTAAGGAAACTAAAGAATAAAGAGGGAGATGGATGACTTCGAGAAACTGCTTAATATACTACTCAATGAAAGATTTTGGGCAAGTCACCATGTTTTGGGGGTTCACTTTTATCATCTGTACAATCAAAAGCACACAAAAGGATGGGAAGATCAGATGATTCTCCCAGCCTTCAAACAACTTGTTCAGATACTGTCCTCATGACTTACAAGGAGAAATAAATCCTTAAAGTTCTTGCCACATTTTTTTTTTTTCCACCAGCCAGACCTGGTTATTAAGGGCATTGCTTGACAAATAATGAAAACAGAGAGATGAGAAAAATGTACACCCTTGGTACAGCCACCTCCTTGACCCTTGCATCGTTTACTTTATGAGTTTGTTTGGGCAACAACTGTAGGCTGTCAGAGTTATTGCTGCATAATTCTAGAGGAGATCACACACAGTATTTAATTTTTTAGTAGCTTTGACATTAAAATTTTATTAAATGTATTTGAGGGGTAGGTTAGCATGGCAAAACCCTTATCCAATAATTAATGACCTGCTGGATACTGAAAGAATGAAACATATGGTGAGGTAGAAGGGGCAGAAGGGGAGAGGTTAGGAGTTTACAGTCAAAGAGGGCCTATTTTCTTAGACAAACACAGATATATAGAGCTTGTAAGCTTTGAAGGCATGGAGGAACAGGAGAAAACAGAAATCATGAATGTGCTATGCACAAAATTAGGTTGATTTGTATATAAGGAAAGCTAGGCAAGACATGAGAGAATGAGTCTAATGCATGACTATATGCTGTGGTCAAAAATAATAATGGTGGTGGCAGCTGATTTTATTGAAACTATGTATCAGACACCAAGATAAATACTTTTCATATATTATTCATTAAAGGCTTATGATAGTTTGAGGTAAGTGCTGATATATATCATTATTTTAAAGATGATAAATTGTGATTTATCAGGATTAAGTGATGTACTTCACAGTCACACCACTGGTAAATAGGAAAGGCTTGAACCCAAGGGGTCTTTCAAGAAATGTATTCTTCTTCTATGTTACCCTACATTGTCGGTCTGTTCTCTCATAACTCACTGGTTTCACTACTTAAGTCTTTGAACATCAGAGAGGCAGCTGACCACTGGAGGAAAAGATAAGGAACAAAGTTGCTTTCTCTCTGTATGAGTATGTTTCTTCTTCACTTTAAATCTTCATCTAGTGTGATGGGTAACTGTGAACTCTGTCAGAGAGCTAACAGTTAAATCAAATCCAAGCCTAAACTGTATACCAGGTCAAATAGTCACCTAGCGCACTGTTGTTCACTCAGCCCTGCTTACTGGAGAGCTAGGTGGTGAGCTCCATGTGACAACATGACACAAATATTTTACCTGCAGACACAGCCTAAACTTGAACAATATGGGTAACGTGATCCAATTCCTGGCAAAATTAAAGTATAAAGTGAAAGTCCGTTCCCTATCCAGAAAATTCAGAAAAAAAATTTGCAGCTCAGCAGTCTTCTCCCCAATATTTCACTCAGCTCTCTCTCTGAAAGTATAATATCTTGGTGGGAGCTAGTGTTGTTCAGTAGCTTCAGCTTGAAGGTGTCTTTCCCTGTATCTACTACAGCTATGACTGTCCTTCCAAAGGGACAGTACTCTAACCCTAAATTGGTGCAATGGTAAAGAATCTGCCTACAGATGCAGGAGATGCAACATACGTGGGCTCGATCCCTGGGTCAGGAAGATCCGCTGCAGGAGGAAATGGCACCTAGTCCAGTATTCTTGCCTGGAGAATGTCATGGACAGATGAACCTGGCTTGTTACAGTCTTCAGGGTTGCAAAAGTCAGACATGACTGAGTGGCCGAGCACACACACATGCACAACCCTAAATTACACATGTATCCTGTTTTCAAGTATCTGAATATGTTATCAGAACATCAAAGTCACACCCATAGAATTCAGAAAATCTCCAAGCAATTTCTTAATCTCAAAGAAGTTTACTCCTTGCAAAGTAGTATTTCTGGTGACTAGTATATGTTGTCATCTAACATTCCCTTCTATTAATATTTTCAGGATGAGTTTGAAACTGTTCCTTCCTGTTTTGATACTTTGGAAGACTGTGAGGAAGACTGGTATTAATTCTTCTCTAAATAGTTAATAGAATTCTCCAGTGAAGTTACCTGGGTTTTTCTTTGTGAGAAGGTTTTGAATACTGCTTAAATCTCTTAGCTAGTTATAGATCTATTGAAACTGTTTGTCTCTTCATGATTCAGACTTGATCAGTTGTATGTTTCTGAGAATTTATCCATTTCTATTAGATCAACCAATTTGTTGGAGGTGTAATTGTTCATAGTAATCTCATAATGTTTTTTATTTCTGTGACATCAGTTGTAATGTATATCCTTTTGCGTTTCTAATTTTCACTATTTGAATATCCTCTTTCTCTTTACTCTAGGTAAAATTTTGTCGATCTTATCTTTTAAAAAAACCAAGTATTAATTCTGTTGATTCTTTTCCTCTTGATTGTCTCTTCTGTATTTCATTTAGCTCTGTTTGAATTATTATTTTCTTCCTTCTGCTAACTTTGGCTTTACTTTGTTTTTCTTGTTTAGTTCTTTAAAGTATAAAGTTAGGTTATTGATTTGAGATTTGTTTTTTTTTTTAGTTTTTCCAACTTTAGTATATATAAATAAAAATGACAATTTAAAAATAATATACTTAGTTCTAAAAGAGAGAAACTGTATCAGCCTGAACACACTCTGGTCAATTCTGAGTCAGTCACACAAATCTACCTTCCAAGGAAACCAGACTAGTGAGACAGTTAATTTTGTGCTTTTGGCTATAAAGAATTAAATTACACTCACTCTTTCATCTTTTAATGAAAGATAACTTACTCTCAGAAGCAGCATAAGGATTGCTATAGTAAGCCTACCCCTAAATGAAAATATGGGGTGAGTTACAGTTTACTTAGTAGCCTAGCTAAGAAACCTTTGAAAATTAGCCATGGATCAAAGTAATTACATAAGTTCAAGATGTTATCTTAGGATGAAAGGTAACTCAGGTCCATAACTTCTTCTAAAAAGACACTGAAAATTAAACCTTTGGCATAGTCAGAACTTCCAGAAATGTTTCTTAAATATCAAATTTTTCTATGGACAGACGCTATGTCCATTTTCTTCATAATCTTCTCGTGTTACCACCGCATCGTCAAAATCGTCATTCTCTGATATTTTCTCTGATATATATTCTCTGATATATTCTCTGAAATTTTCCACCTTCCCAGGCATAAATAATAGGGTTTTCAGGCAGCACAACAGAAACATCATAATCTATTGGAGGGAGACATCGAACTTCTGAGTAAATGCAATCCCTAAATCCTGGGTAAAGGGAATTTCCTCTTGTCAAAAGGATGTTCTTAAAAAAATGTGGCTGCATTTCTTCAGGTAAATTCTGAGTTGAATAGACAATAGCTTCTGGAATCTGCATTTCATGAATGCCTTTATCAGAAGGATTAAAGAATACTTCTGAAACAGCAAATCTCTCGTTGGCCAGATGAAGAATTTTTTCCCCAGATTTGTATTTTCCACTTAACACCATCTCTTCTCTTGGCTATAAGATATGATTTCATTTAGATGATTGGTTAGGAGGAGTTCTCCTCCCACATTTATATGAATAATTGCTTCTTTTTCCTTAAAAAATATGGAATGCTTCACTAATTTGCATGTCATCCTTGCTCAGGGGCCATGCTAATCTCTGTATCATTCCAATTTCAGTATATGTGCTGCCGAAGCGAGCACTTTTTTTTTTTTTTTAATGTAAACATTTTCTACTATAGATTCTTTGTACTGCTTTTCCTGTATCCCAAAAGTTTTTATTTTTTAATGTTGTGTTTTTTGTTTTCATTTGTCTTGAGATAATTTTCTAAATTCCCTTGTAAGTTCTTCTTTGGCTCATTCATTATTTAAGAATGAATTATTTAATTACCATACATTTGTTGGTTTTCCTTCGACTGTTAATTTCTAGTTTCATTCCATTGTAGTTAGAAAGGATAATTTGCTTGATTTCAGTCTCCTGAAGTTTGTAAAGACTTATTTTGTGGCCCAACATGTGATCTGTCTTAGAGGCTATTCCATGTTCACTGGAGAAGAATGTGAGCTCTGCTTTTGTTGGGTGAAGTGTTCTTTATATGTCTGTTAGTTCATACTGGTCTATATGTTTTTCAAGTGTTATATTTGCTTACTGATCTTCAATATGGCTGTACTACCCATAACTGAAAGTGAGGCGCTGGAGTTCCCTACTATTATTGTTTTGTTATTTCTCACTTTAGTTATTTTTAAGGTTCACTTTATATATTTGAGTTCTGTGATATTTTATATACATGTATATATATAAATATATGTTTATATATATGTGTGTATACACACACACACACACACACACACGTATTTCATAGACATACTTTCCCAGTAAATTGACCCTTATGGAATTATATAATATAATATAATTATATTTTGTCTCTTGTGACAGTTGCTTCCTGACCTGCCTACAGATTTCTCAAGAGGCAGGTCAAGTGGTCTGGTATGCCCATCTCTTTCAGAATTTTCCACAGTTTATTGTGATCCACACAGTCAAAGGCTTGGCATAGTCAAGAAGGCAGAAATAGATGTTTTTCTGGAACTCTCTTGCTTTTTCCATGATCCAGCAGATGTTGGCAATTTGATCTCTGGTTCCTCTGCCTTTTCTAAAACCAGCTTGAACATCTGGAAGTTCACAGTTCACGTATTGCTGAAGCCTGGCTTGGAGGATTTTGAGCATTCCTTTACTAGCATGTGAGATGAGTGCAATTGTGCGGTAGTTTGAGCATTCTTTGGCATTGCCTTTCTTTGGGATTGGCATGAAAACTGACCTTTTCCAGTCCTGTGGCCACTGCTGAGTTTTCCAAACCTGCTGGCATATTGAGTGCAGCACTTTCACAGCATCATCTTTCAGGATTTGAAACAGCTCAACTGGAATTCCACCACTAGCTTTGTTCATAGTGATGCTTTCTAAGGCCCACTTGACTTCATGTTCCAGGATGTCTGGCTCTAGATGATTGATCACACCATTGTGATTATCTGGGTCATGAAGATCTTTTTTGTACAGTTCCTCTGTGTATTCTTGCCACCTCTTCTTAATATCTTCTGCTTCTGTTAGGTCAAAATATAAGGAAATAAATGTTAACTCATTGTTTCTAGACCAATCTCAGTATCATTATCTTTCAAACTGAAGAAGACCAAGGGAATGGACTGATTGAATGCACTTTTAGGGACAGCTGAAGCCTAGATATTGTTTAATAGCCAAACCCAGGCATGCCCAAGATGACTGCTCAGTTACCAGGCTTCACAATAAAACCCTTAGAAATAGGTTGGGCTCATTGCCAGAGTCTCCAGTAACAATTAAATTTGAGGACAGTCTAACATCTTCAAGAGGATAACACACAGGGTGTTTCTCAGGCTTAGTCAAGCCTTCATTTCTTAAAGGTACTTCTATGAGGTACAATCATAAATCACTATGGTGGAGATGGTGATAATTTGGGATAGATAGTTTGGGAGAGAAATGGGGAGCATGCTGCATGTGTAAAATCAAAGTGTCTGCCATCAATCTCCGTATTCTCTGCTTCTCTTGACATCTTTCTGTCAGTCATCATCCCACAATAACACTTCTGCAATAGTGAAATTTATTAAGAAATAGTGATCCTGGCATTGCAGTGGATGAGTAATGGAAATGGAAATTGTGGCTTGGGGTCTAGAATGCTTATTCTGTTCCAACCAGGCTACCACTCTCCGTTACTAATAGGGAGATTATTATTCTCCTTAATAATCCTCAACATTTATCAATGTTCACCCTAAAAAGTATGTCATTATTTATCTCCTGAAATCTGTTACCATTCTCTCTCTCTCTTAATCTTCTTCAGTTAGTTTATTGCTTGAGAAAGAAGGCTACAAGTATCTATTCATTTGCTTTATTCTTTCCTATGTATAAAAACACACAAATTTCTTTATAAGTACTTAAGGCCTTATATGGGGAAGGCAATGGCACCCCACTCCAGTACTGTTGCCTGGAAAATCCCACGGATGGAGGAGCCTGGTGGGCTGCAGTCCATGGGGTCGCTAAGAGTCAGACATGACTGAGCAACTTCACTTTCACTTTTCACTTTCATGCATTGGAGAAGGAAATGGCAACCCACTCCTGTGTTCTTGCCTGGAGAATCCCAGGGACAGGGGAGCCTGGTGGGCTGCCATCTCTGGGGTCGCACGGAGTCAGACACAACTGAAGCGACTTAGCAGCAGCAGCAGCAGCAGCAAGGCCTTATGACTCAATCAGTTTTCTCCTAGTTACTTTCTGTACATCTTGTTGATCTCTGGGGCTTCCCTTGTGGCTCAGACGATAAAACATCTGCCTACAATGCAGGAGACCCAGGTTCGATCCCTGGGTCGGGAAGTTCCCCTGGAGAAGGAAATGGCAACCCACTCCAGTTTTCTTGCCTGGAAAATCCCATGGACAGAGGAGCCCGGTATGCTACAGTCCATGGGGTCGCAAAGAGTCGGACACGACTGAGCGACTTCACTTCACTTCACTTCACTTTCATTGATCTCTGGGCCTCAGAGTTATGTGACTTTTTTATGAAGGAAATTGCTTGACATTTTCCTGGACTTCAGATTCATCTCCTCACTAAAGCATTTTCCCTGTTTCCTACCAGAAGTAACCTGCCAGAGGGCAGCATGGCTGCCATGATTGGTGTGCTCAAACTTGAGGGATTGCCCCTGTGGTTGGTATGGGTGAACATGAGTTTGGAAAGCTTGTTCCTCTCTGGAAGGGATCTGAGGGTTGGTGATTTTACTGATAAGAGGATTGAACTAGAGTCCAAGCACAAACCAATGATTGGCCATTGTCTTTGTTCAGGCTGCTGCTACTGCTAAGTTACTTCAGTCGTGTCCGACTCTGTGTGACCCCAGAGACGGCAGCCCACCAGGATCCCCCGTCCCTGGGATTCTCCAGGCAAGAACACTGAAGTACGGTTGCCATTTCCTTCTCCAAAGCATGAAAGTGAAAAGTGAAAGTGAAGTCACTCAGTCGTGTCTGATCCTCAGTGACCCCATGGACTGAAGCCCACCAGACTCCTCTATCCATGGGATTTTCCAGGCAAGAGTACTGGAGTGGGGTGCCATTGCCTTCTCCATTGTTAAGGCTAGTATTACAAAAATACCATAAACTGGGTGAGATGTATTTCTAATAGGTCTGGAAGCTGAGAAGTACAGGATCAAGGCATGGCAGATTCAGGTCTCACCACGTGGTTCTGAGATAGCCATCTTCTCTCTGTATCCTTATGTGGAGGAAGGAACAGGAAATCTCTCTGGGGTCTCTCTTAAAGGGCACTTTCCCGTTATGAGGGTGGAGCCTGCATGAGCTACTCAATTCCCAAAGGACCTATTGCCAAATATTATTGCATTGGGAGTTATGCTTCAACATGATAGTTTTGGGGAGACACAAGCATTCAGTCCGTAATAGGTATTAAGTGTGAGAGTAGGCAGAAATGGACTAAGAGGTATGGACACAGACAAAAATGTCAGGAGTCTACTACACACAGACTTTCTAGAGACCTGCCTCGAAGCAATAAAGTCAATGACTTTGGATACAGTTTAATTGGTGGTGAGTAGATAATTACTGTATTGGATTATTAATATGGTTTCCCAATTATTAAAAAAAAATTCTGAGTGTCAGAACAGAGGGCTTTACTGCAGATTACTGGAAAATAATGGCATTTGGGCACTCTACAGACATTTTATTCCTTGAGTGGATTATAAAATTCTGAAAATTATCCAGGAAGCAGTATTCTTTCCCTCCAAAATGTAATGATTCATTTCTTATCAATCACAGGATCAAGGAAAAATATATATTAAGAAGGCAACTCACTTAGCTCTAAGCAATGAATGGATGTGTGCATGCACACACATACAGAAGTGATAAAAAATTTGCATTTACTTTTCCAAATCATTTTCCTAGCCCCCCCCCCCCCCCCCCCCCCCCCCC
>SJYT01011962.1:961802-986011 GCA_006410635.1 Cephalophus harveyi
CGCCCCCCCCCCCCCCCCGAGATAGATGAACCTGGCACACACAATTAGTCAAAATATCTATGGCAACATGTTTTATTAAATGCTTACAAAAATCACAAGATAATTAGAATTAAAGTTCAAAATGATAATGTTGCAAAGTCAGTAACTCACGGAGTGGATATTTCATTATTGATCAAAGTGTGGTTTAGTCAAAATTACTCATTTTATTATAGACTGGGAGTGACATAGAAAGCAAATCTTGCCTAGCAATAGCGGCTGAATAGACAGTAGGGGAACTCCATCCAGATGATGCTGCTGAAAAGAGACACTAGGGCTAAGGATATCAAGTCTTTTGCACAAGGAGGGGTGGCATTATCAGTTCACAGGTTATGAAAGCAATCATCATTAAGATACCCAGGATGAATCAATGGTTTTGCAACAGATGGGGGGATTATACTGATGGAAAACCCATGGCAAATTCAGTATAGAAATCCAAGAAATTATAATCAAGGATAGACCTAAGAGACTTCTTAGTGTGAAACTGAAATTATAAAACTGATCCAGTCAAGTGAAATTATTATCATATTAGAAAGGCTTATAGAAATTATATTACAGAACAGGAAACAAGCCTGAAATCTAAATACTTAAACAATCTAGTTCAGGCTGGAATAGTATACCACTCCTGAGAAGGTAGATTAAGCTATAGTAATAAAGAATATCCCAAGTTTCATTGGCCTAGAAATACTTATTTCCTGTTTGTGATACATTTCGTTGATAGTTGGTTGGGCCTCTGATCTGTGTTATCATCATTGCCCTCTTTTGGGGGCCTGGGCTAACAGAGCAGTCATTTTCTAAGCCATTTTTAATCATAAAGAAGATGGAAAAACTGCATGGTATAAGCATTAAAACCTCTGCCAAGAAGTGGATTATATATTTTAAAAAATACATTAGTCAAAGCACCTTGAGTTTATAAGGTGGGAGAAGTGTTGTTATCATGCTGCTAAGTCACGTCAGTCGTGTCCGACTCTGTGTGATCCCATAGACGGCACCCAACAGGCTCCTCTGTCCCTAGGATACTCCAGGCAAGAACACTGGAGTGGGTTGCCATTTCCTTCTCCAGTGCATGAAAGTGAAAATTGAAAGTGAAGTCGCTCAGTCATGTCCGACTCTTAGCGACCCCATGGACTGCAGCCTACCATGCTCCTTCATCCATGGGATTCTCCAGGCAAGAGTACTGGAGTGGGTTGCCATTGCCTTCTCCTTGTTATCATACAAGAAATAAAATAGAAGATATGTAAAAAATAATAGAGTCTGTTGCAACTGGTTATAAGTTGATTACAAGCCATATATTGTGGGAACTAATCAAAGCTGGACTCTTCATGTGAAATCCTTTGATTAAGAAAGGCTTCAACCTAGGAAATGAGAAAGATAAACTTCTGTTGTAAATCAGGTATCCTGGCCGGATTTATGTGTTGGTATGTATGGATGTGTATCTGTTTGGGGGTGGGGATGGGGTATTATTTGTGTGTGTGTGTAGGAATGGAGGATTACAATAGGATTAAAATATGATTACTAAATAGGATTATTAAAATAGGATTACAAAATGAGTATAAAAACAATGAATATAAAAGATTATATAAATCAAGTGGATGAGATAAAAAGATAAAATGGGGCTAAATGATAAAACCAAGAAAGAAGAATTTCAACTTGACTATCTGGGGCTTAGAATCTATTCTGAGAAAAGCAAAGGGAGAAGGAAATTGGCACAACAATGAGGGTCTTCTATTTGAGAAAGATATTACACCAAGTCTTTAATTTCTCCAACATCCTCCAAGATCAATGTCATAGATATACTATTGAAGAAGGAGAAACTTGAATCTCATAGAAGGCTACCAAGTTGTAGATCAAGGATTTTAAGCTCACCACAAGTTATTTTTTCCAACCCATTAATATGATGATTCCCTATTTCAACCACCTATGTAGCCCACAAACATTTTCATACAGTGTGGGATGAGTATAAAGCTACAGCAACAAAGAATCTCAATCCAGTGGGAAGCTCTGTCTCGAAAGAACTAAAAACTAAAATTCCTAAACCACTCCATTAACCAGACATCAAATTTTAGATGAAGTCTCAAGGATCAGATTGTAACATACTCTTTTTGTCAAGCTTTTGCTTTTTCTGTGGGAAGACCCTTAGATTTAGGAAAGGTGCTTTTTCAAACAAGACTTTTACATAAAGGTTATTTCTCCTTGAATGGTCAGCATTGTGTGGGATTTTTCTTTCTTTGGAAGAATGTTTAAAGGTGCCTATCATTTGACCTCTACCAGTTAGGCTGCTTTGCAGCTGGCCATCCTGTGTAAATTTATCCAGACAACTGAGTTCAGCTTTCATCTAAGTTTCATGGAGGAGAATCACAGCAGGCTCCCCATTCTCGAGCATTTGGTATTCCAGAGGAGTAGCGCCAAGTCCTGTACCTTGTTAATGGAAGCAAACTGCGGAAAGACCTTGGATGTGAATCATGGCATTCTCCCTCAGCTTGTTAAAGCCATGTATATTCTTGTTTGGCCTCCAATACTGTTTGGGTGCTATCTGTCAGGAAGATTTTTGACTGATGAATGAACAGTCAGATATTTTGCAGTTTATTGCTCTGTGTGGAAATGCCCATTTGTCAGAGAGTCAACCAGTAGCCATCTCAGACAATGCTCTCTCCTAGAAGATTAAGCAGAATTATTGATATGGACAATTCTGGCAGTGGAAAAAAAAATATATTTTGGTTTCTGGTAGACTTTACCTGAAATACCACAACAGTACTTAGAAACAAAAAAAACAAAAGTTTTAAAGTGCCCTTTAAATGTTCAGTACTACAGCCACCTCAAGTAAAGTATGCATTCCAACACTTAATAAAGCTTATTCACACTTCAGTAACATTCACTCAGTCGAGTCCGACTCTGTGACCCCAAGGACTATAGAGTCTGTGGAATTCTCCAGGCCAGAATACTGGAGTGGGTAGCCTTTCCCTTCTCGAGGGGGTCTTCCCAACCCAGGGATCAAACCCAGGTCTCCTGCATTGCAGGCAGATTCTTTACCAGCTGAGCCACCAGGGATGCCCAAGAATACTGGAGTGGGTAGCCTGTCACTTCTCCAGGGGATCTTCCTGACCCAGGAATTGAACAGGGGTCTCCTGCATTGCAGGCAGATTCTTTACCAGCTGAGCTGTGAGGGAAGCCCTCAGTAACATTAGCATGCCATCTTTTAGACTCAGTTTATTATTTGGATACTTTTCATGCAAGAATTTTGCTTAAATTATTACTGTAGTTGAAAATATATTAAGTTTAGTGTTTTGTTTTTTATATTCATAGGTACACCATACTATTTGACGGGTACTAAAAAAAAGATTCTAAAAAGTCTGCTGACAGATGCTAAATTTACCAATATGAAAACAAAGTTAACTCAGGTCATTCGATTTGAAGCTTCAGAAAACGATTTCTCAAATTTCTTTGGAATGACAGAGTTCATTATGCTGCGCTGCACGGTTACTTCTGCTTGGAAAAGCTTTCTTTAGAATAGTAATTCTAGAGACACAATGCACTAAGTATACAAAAAGTCTGAATTTTTTTGTTAATAAATGCTGAAGAGAGAAGCATGATCTGTTTGTTTAAGTGGTCATGAAGCTGAGCAAGTAAAGGCATTTCATTGGATAGTGAAGGCCATATTACAAATAATACTTTTTCTAGTTTTCTAGGGTTGGCAAAGAAAGGAAGCATATGCCATCTATTCCATATCTTTGAGTTATTAATTTCAACTGATTTGTCAGATAACTGTAATAAATCATAGGAAAATTATCTTATTCTTATAATTTTAGACTTTTTTCCACAGTGTTCATTGCTATTAAATCTCTTTAAATATTGCATAATATATATAACATATTTATACAGAGAAATACATATTACTATTTATCTTAATATATACAAACATTGAAAGTCCTAACAAGCATAAAGTAAAATAATAAAGTATTGCATTTATGTGTAATGAAAAGATGTGTATAAGAGACAGCCAGAAATTTAGATATGGTGTATATTCATTATTGTTCACTTTAAAACACTTTTAATTACTTTTGATATTTATGTTTTCACTTGTAAATCATTCATAAGAATGTTGTTTAATATCTGCTTATTTGAAGCTTCTGCTAATTGGTTGTTCCAATTTAATTCTACTATATTCAGAGAATATGCTTTTTAAAATATATTTTTACTTGTTTTATATATCAACATATAGTTTATCATGGTAAAATAATCATGTGCCTTGAATGTATATTCAGATGCAGCTGGATGTCGTGTTCTATAAATATTAACTGTATCAATGAATTTGGTAGGGATGTTCTGGTCATCATTTTTTTTTTTTGCTTCAGTTTTCATGTCTCAGTTTATGAATTGTTGGCATGATGTTAAAAGATACATAATACTACGGGGTGGTCTAATTTTTAAGTTAATTTTGTCAGTTTTGCATCATATGTTTTGAAGCTCTCATTGGGGACATGCATGTGGTTTACCCCTATTAATTCCTAACGTAATCAGTGATTTAGTTGAGTAATCTATCATTTTATTTCTTATTTTCTCCTGTAAATTTACTTTTTCTTTCTATTGTTCTTTAATTTTTTAATTATTTGAATATACACTGATATTCAATTTTAACTTTCCCAGTGGCTCTTTTGTTGTCCTTTGCTTTATATTTTTGTAGTTGCTGCAGGGATTAAAATATACATCCTCAATTTTTCTGCAATTCATTTATAGTTAATATTGACTAATTTTACATAAAATATTAAAATATTTCAGCTCTATATAGAGAGTTGCTTTATGTATTTCACCTATACATATGTGATACTGTCCTGGAGACACTATTGCAATTTTTGTTTTAATTATATGAACTATATGAAAATTAAGAAATAAAAAATAAGTTTGTTTTGCATTTATTCAAATATTTACCATTCCCAGTGCATTTTATTCTTTTCTCAGAATCCAGGTTTCTATTAAGTAAACTTTTTCTTCAATTTGAAGAAATTCTTCAACATATCTTACAATTTATATCTTCTGGCAGTAAATTTTCTTTAAACTGAATATGCCTCCACATCAGCTTCACTCTGTAAGAATAGTTTTGCTGGACCTTGATTACCAGATGAACCTTGTTGGGGAACCCTTTAAAGATGTTATTTCAATCTGTCATCCTTTCTCCATAGTTTCTGAGAAGTCAGTTGTTGATAAATCATTGTCCCCTTGCATGTAATGTGCTGTTTCTCTAGGTGATTTTTATACTTAGCTCTCAAAATATGACTACAATGTGGCTTCTGGCTTGGTGTGACTTCTGTATGCTTGTTCTAATTGACTAGTTTCTATCTTTTATCAAATTTGGGGATTTTTCAGCCATTGTTTTCCACATATTTTTCTACACTATTTTTTCTCTATCCTCTTTATGGATCTCTGGTTGTACATATTTTCAACCATCTAATGTCATCTGAAAAGTGCTTAAGATTCACCCTTGAGAATCTTTTTTCTTTGTTATTGACACTGAATATTTTCTATTGATCTATCAAGTTTTCTTACTCTTGCCTATGCCACTTACATATGGCTGTTATTGTAGATACTGCCTTGATTAGTTCTAAAATAGCAATTTTATTTTTTATTTTTTGTGAATTTGTTTTTTCTGTTTCTCTGCTGAGATCCCCTACCTTTTTGTTCTTTGAAAGTACATTTTGTTTCACTTCACTGAGGATAGTTGTAATAATCACTTTAAAAATCTTGGCTGCTAGTTCTAACAGTTTGATCATCTCTGAGTCAGTCTCAGTTGATTTTCTTCGCTCTTGAAAATATGTTCCAAATTCCTAGGTTTTGTATGTTGGGCAGTTTTCTTGTATGCTAAGCTTGGAGAATCTGAATTCTGGGATTTTTGTCCTAAGAGGATGGCAAATGTTGTTTCTTGGCCCACTGGTCTCATTTTAATTCAGAAGTTTTATTTTCAACCAAGTTGCTTTGAGTTTCCTGTATATGTGTGGTTCAGAGATATCTCTAGATAGAATTAGGATATCCCTTCTCTGTCTCTTTACCTTCCAGGTTTCTCCTACTTCTTAGAGGATGTGAATAGCCAGGGCCAGAAGATTATGGTTTTTCCCATTGACATCCTTGTTGCTTCCCATACATGCTGAATGATTGGGCTCAAATCTAAAAGCTATGATAATGTGAAATCGATTTGTAACATACCTGTCCTCTGAGTATGTACAGCCACAAGATTCTGTCTACTTCTGTTTTGCTCCAGTGTCTTTAGGTACCTGTTTGTGTTATGTTCAGATTTTATAATGGTTTTCTCTGAGTGAGCCAGTCTTATGAGATCTTATTACTTCCATACTATAAGAACCAGAATTACATTTTAATTATAAAAAATGCTTTTTTAACATTTGATTTTCAGCACTGTAGCAAAGAAATCCATGTTCAGTACGAGTTTTGCTACATTATGAGAAACCTAACATCATTATCATTTGGATATTTTTTCTATATCAATTTAATATAACAGTAATATAACAATACTGTTATATTTGTGTAGTTTCATTTCAAATCTACTAATTATGTTCTTCATGTTAACTTGCTCTTTATTGTATTTTGATGACTCCTTTAATAATTTTCATGGTTCCTTCCAAAGTGAAAGTGATAATTACTCAGTCATGTCTTTGCAACTCTTTGCAACCCCAGGGTCTGTAGCCTACCAGACTCCTCTGTCCATGGAATTCTCTAGGCAAGAATACTGGAGTGTGTTGCCATTTACTCCTCCAGGGGATCTTCTCAACCCAAGGATCAAACCCGGGTCTCCTGCATTGCAGGCAGTTTCTTTACCATGATGGTTCCTTCCAAAGAATCCCATAAAACTTACAGATTGAATGATTGTTCTAAATTCTTAGCGTTGTTTCTTTTCCTGAAAATTTTTGTTCTGCTCCTTTACATTATGGAAAAACACCTCAAGAATGTTTTTCACATCACTTGTTCAAGTGTCCAGAGTCCTGTTGATATAATTACACTTTTGATATAAATTTTACTTCTTTTAAAATTTCATTTTCATTTTAATTTTTAAAATTCCCAACCTTTTTTTCATATGGTATTTTAAAATATTATTAAAGAATATAAAAATATTTTCTAAAATTACTTTGGGTTACTAAAGTAGAAGATTTGGAGTGATATTAACTGAATCTTGAAGATAAGCTAAATATATTTTGATACCATATTTTTATTTATTTCATGCTATTTTATATACAAGCTGGTATATATATAATATATGCACACATGCATGTATATGTATGTGTGTGTATATTTTTGTGTTAATGTACATATGTATACATGTATATATATGTATATATGTATAAACACTAGTCAAAAGATGAATATGAAGCAGATTTAGTATTTATTGTTGTAATATGGTATATGATTTGATCAAAGTAGTGGATAAAATCCTTCTCATAGATGCAATTGAGAAGTAGGTTAATGAACATAGTTCCTGGCAGAATTCCCTGTTCCTAGAGAGCTGTCATTTGTTTCAGCTTTGTCTGAAAGTTGATACAGATCATTTTCATTTTCCTTCTTCACTGAGTGGTTTTCTAACATACTGAACAGGTAAATTGCATGAAGACTGTAACCCCAAAACAAATTAGTCCTCAGTCTCTGTCTAATGCCTAGTCAGTTTATGGATTGTGCTGTCTGCACGTTTAAGGATGCATGTTTTCCTATGTCTGGTCTTTCAGGCTTGGGAATCCACACCCTTTCATGTTTCAGTCTTAGAGGACTCGTTCTGAAGGGATTAGAGATTTCCTTGGAAGTTCTCAGAGACCCTGGAGAACAGAATAGGCCCAAGACTAACAAGGAAAATAAAATCCTTGTAATTCCCAGGATTTACTACTTACACTGGCTATGGGTTGTATTCTTTGTGGCCAAACTGGTGAAGGTTTGTCTTGACATCTTTATAAGAAAATCTGAGGAATGGTTACATTTAATATAGACAAAACACGTATACTAATCACATTCCAGATTACCAGACCTGTGAGCCCTAATGGGGACTGGAAAGTTTTTACTCCAATCAGAAAAAAAAAAAAAAAAAGAAAAAACCATAATGCACTCTAAAATGAGCAAATTGCTAGGATTTATATTACCACCTGTAAGAAATTAATTTTCTATTCTTACCAGAAATATTATCATGTATTTGCCAACTTAGAGAAAAATACTAAACAAAAGAGACTATCCATGTAATGCCCTTCTGACACGCCTTCAAAAATATAAAAGCTAAAAAGTCAGAAGTTATTTCTGTGATAAGATTATACAATGAGCAAATCTGATTTTCTCTTTTTTGATAGTGTTTATTTTGTTTTAGAGAGAATCTAATTTTCTCTAAAAGGAAAACTTGAAGATAAAAAAAATTAAAAATTTAGAAAAATCATTCAATCTGTAAATTATATGGGATTCTTATAGTTTAAGAAATATATCTCAGAAAACTATAGCTGCCATAGACAGTGATTCCTTTAATTCATCTGGGCAAAGTGAATTAAAAACCTTCTGGGAACTATTCGATATTTTTAAAGCCATTAAGAACATTCATTACTCATGGGAAGTAGTCAAAATATCAACATTAACTGGAGTTTGGAAGAAGTTGATTCCACCCCCTGTGAATGGCTTTGAGGTGTTCAAAATTTCAGTGGAAAAAGTGACTGCAGATATTATAGAAACAGCAAGAGAAATAGATTTAGCTGTGGGGCCTGAAGCTGTGACTGAATTGAAGCATTCTCATGATAAAACGTTAACGGATGAGGAGTTGCTTCTTATGGATGAGCAAAGAAAGTGGTTTCTTGAGATGGAATCTACTCCTAGTAAAGATGCTATGTGGATTGTTAAAATGACAACAAATGATTTAGAATATTATATAAATTTAGTTGGTAAAACAGCAGAAGGGTTTGAGAGCATTGATTTCAATTTTGAAAAGAAGTTCCGCTTTGGATAAAATGTTGTCAAATAGCATTGCCTGCTACAGAGAAATCATTCCCCAAAGGAAGAGTCAGACAGTGTGGCAGACTTCTTTGTTGTCTCATTTTAAGAAATTGCCACAGCCACGCCAGCCTTCAGCATCCACCACCCTCGTCGGTCACTAGCTATCAACATCTGAGGCAGATTTCTCCACCAGCAAAAACATTATGCCTTGTTGAATGCTCAGGGCATTTTTTTTTTAAATAAAGTATTTCAAAATTAAGGTATGTAAATTTTTTAGACAGAATTCTATTGCATACTTAAAAGATGACAATATAGTGTAAACATAACTTTTATAAACACTGAGAAACCACAAAATTTGTGACTTGCTTTATTGCAGTATTTGCTTTATTGAAGTGGTCTGAAGTAGCACCCTCAATATCTCCAAGGTATACCATAGTTTTAAAGTTTATGGTTAGGTCTGTGATCAATTATGAATTGTAATTTTATAAAATAAGAGGATTATGATGAGGTTTATTTATTATTATTTTTTTGCTTATTTGCATCCCAGTACCATTTGTTGAAAAGACTATCCTATCTCCATTGTATTAACCTTCCAACCTTGTCTAAAGTTAATTTGCCATATTTATGTGATTTTACTTTGGGTTGTTCTGTTTCATTACCGTTTCTCCAACGTAACACTGTCTTGATTACTGTTGCTTATATTTTCTTGCAATCAGTTAGTATGAGTCTCATCCTTGGCCCAAACAGTATAAGGGAATATTGGGAGTAATGCTTAAGTATGCATTTAGGCTGCTAGGGAGGAAGTATGTCCTTCAGTGTTAACAGATGGTACAAATCAGCTCAATATGTAGGAGATGGCACTGAGGATTAGACCAAAGTTTCAGGTTGTAATAACTGCACACTTTTTCAACTTGATTCTCTGTTCGAACTATGGCTTTGGACAGCCTCACTGGAATGCTTACCCTAAAATTAGAGGTTGATAGATGTTTTAACACTCGAGGAACCTGATATTTTATACATATATCAAGAATAATCATAATGATGATAATAATAATATTTTGCATTGTTTGTGGTGGGGCATTTACAGATATGTACTATAACATCCAACTGAAGGAAAAAAGCCTGAAAGATAGTACTGTTTTCCTCATTTTAGAATAAGGAAGCTAATACTGAACTATTTATCAAAGACATATGCAGAAAATAATACCTCTATCATTTCAGTGTCCATGGGTTAAGAAAAAATAAGGCATTAGCAAATTCAGTAGGAAATGACATATGAGCAACATTATCACAGTGAATCCTTGCCTAGGAGTTCTAAGGGTGGTACCTGTTTCAAATCCAGAACACCAGGTTGATGCAAGTGGGTGGAAGTGGGTAGCAGTGTTTATGGCAACATAATGAGAGCTAATGAGATAAAATTTGGGGAATTATGGAGGAGGTCAAAGTTAACTGAATTCTGAAGTTAGTAGCAATTAACAATAGAGCTACTTTTTCTACTGAGTTAAAAAAAATGTTTATGTGAGAAGAATTAGTCTATGAGGCTAATTTCCAGTAATTGCTTGTGTGTTTCAGAAAAATCTTAAGTTTCTGAAGAAATGTAGCCAGCAGGGAGACACATCTGCTTATGTGTGCACACAAGCATAGCCTACCTTCGGTGAGTTTTAAAAATTGTTTTTGAATACCTACTATGTCCTAGAAACTGTCCAGTAAGTTGAAAGATAATGGTGTTTTGTTTTTCCTTTCAATTTAGTCCCTTAAAATGTGGTAATGATAGTAAAACGTTATGTTATACTCACAGTTAACATTTCCTTTCTAGGAAATAATACAAGAAAAATATAATTTATTTCTGATTCATTTGAACATTAGTGGTTTCATAAAGTCTGCCAGGCAAAGCCTCTACTGGGCAAATCCTGTGTTAATTGCACACAGGAATGCATAGGGTCTTATGAGAAAACCAAAGTAGTCTTTTCAAGCTATGTTTGCTGTTGGTTAAGGATCTGCCTGCAATGTGGGAGACCTGGGTTCGATCCCTGGGTTGGGAAGATCCCCTGGAGAAGTGAAAGTCTACCCACTTTATTGTGTTTGTATGGATAATATATGGGACTTCCCAGGTGGTGCTAGTGGTAAAGAACCCACTTGCCAATGCAGGAGACATAAGAGACAAGGGTTTGATCCCTGGGTTGGGAGGATTCCTTGGAGGAGGGCCTGGCAACTCACTCTAATATTCTTGCTTGGAGAACGCCATGGACAGAGGAGCCTGGTGGACTACAGTCCATAGGGTCACAAAGAGTTGGACATGACTGAAGCGACTTAGCATAGCACAGCATAGATCATACATACATACATATATATATATATATATATATATATATATATAATTTCTTTCTGTTTTCATTTTCTATATGCCATCTCTTGCTAACAAGTGGGAAACAAGACTGAGAATGTTGATGATTTAATGAAAATCCTTTCTCCTACTAGGAGTATAATTCAGAATCTTCTCTAAATGTAAGCTCAATAGTTTATACCAAGTTGTGAGTTATCTCATATTTCTCTGCACAATTATTGTTAAAGATGATAGTGCATGGATGGAATCTGTCCCATCAAGGCTGCCAAGGGGACACTATACATTTGACTAATGCAGAAACGAGGGTGGGCTCAGAGGAACGTTACCATTTACTAGTATGATGGTGATTTATGCTAAAGTGAAGTGGGGATAAACAATAGTTGAGCCTGAAAAATGAAGACCATACATTGGAGTTGAGAATATGGTATTTTTGCTGGGAGGGTACTCTGGTCCAAGACACCTCCGGAGGGTGAGCAGCACTGGAATCTGGATGGTCAGGTGCTGACTCTACCCTTTTTATCATTTTATGCAGAGGAGCCTGGCGGGCTACAGTCCATGGGGTCACAGAGTCAGATACGACTGAGGGACAGCACGCACACACACCTTTTAGGACATGGGTTATATTGCTATTGTCTGCATATTCAGAACAATAGGAGTGTTGTACTGTGAGTAAAACACCAAATTACTGCCTCTCTCTGATCCTGAACTTCCTATCATTACAATAGTGTTAGTAATATCCCTTCAACCTCCCTCATAGAGCTAGGACCTGCTAGTGTGAGGCAAGAACCCACATTTTGCATGGTTGGCTCATTGGATGAAAAGAGCAATTCTTTACATAATTGAAAGGACAATACTGAATTACATTTTTCCTGTGGATCATGTGATTTGCTTCACTTGCTACCTTTCAAAATGGATTAACATAAAATTCCCTGAGTTTAAACAAATAAACAATCCCCTATGAGAGAGAATAAACAAAATTGAAAAACAATGGGAAGTGATAGGAGGCATGTTGATATTTTTACCCTTTATAGCTGGGGCAAACATACACAAAATTTCTCTTCATGAACACCATTATTCACAGTATTTAAGTGACCATGAATCACAATGAAGAGGGAAATTTGTAAGTATCCCTGTCATAACTCATCTTAGGGATTATGGAAGATTATATTCTATGTGTTAGCTTATTTTTTGCGTGTTTACATTCCTTTATCTTGATAACAACCCTCCACTTTTTCCTTGGGAGTCGGGTGATGGAGGAGACAGATGCATCATCTAGGTTCATGGTTTGCAGGACCCCACACCAGCCGTAAGTTTCCCTCATTTTTAGGCTGTCTGGGTCAGGGACTGAAGGATCTCACCCTGCTTAAGTCTGCAGGGACTCACTTGTGAAGGTTGGGAGACCTGTTGTAAAGCTCTCAGTGGCTCTGTTTGTTACCAGAAGCCAAATCAGAGAGCAGGCACTGTCGCCAATAAACAAAGAGAAAGCACTTCTGATTCCCTCTGGCAGCTGCTTAGTGATTGCCTCGAGCTGTTGGAGTCTGGCTCAGCTGCTTTTTCAGAGTGTGCCTGCTCAGTCTTCTGATTTGCGGTAACTAGGGAGAGCGGCAGTTTCCATTGTCAATGCAGATGCAATAAAGTTTCCACACACCAACTACCCACACCTTTCAAGTGAAAACCTCTGTTGTGATTCATAGTGTATGTGCAGGCATGTGGTTGTCCTAACAATGAAGAGTTCAATTCAAGAATACCAGCACCTGGGGGATTGGATCGGTATGTGTTCAGAGACGACCAGGGGATGTAGTGATGCTGAGTCAGGAAGTCGTGTTTATTTACTGCTTTCAGAGAATCTACACAGTCATCTGCTCTGCAGATCAGCTGAGAAGTAGAAGTTGTTCGAGATCAGAAATGGAAAATTAGCCAGGAGCAAAATAGGCCACTTGGAAATAAAAAGACACAGGAATCAACATTAGGACAAAGGAGGAAACTGTTAAAGGAAATCACAAATTACTCAATCTGAAGAGCCCAAAATTGACTTTAATCCCAACTTCTAGCTGCAAGGATTGAGAAACTCAGTGTAAAGAAATGTGGATATCCCTTAAATAAAATCATGAGCAGGGTTATTTGAGATTGGGGGAGGGTGACTTTTGTCACTATAATGAAAAGTGATTCTGGTTGTATTCTGATCAAAAAAGCTGACTGGGTAGATTTGACAGTTTGTTCAAAGGGATCTATGGATGGTGGGGGTTCTGTGTTTGATTTTGATGCTTCTAGTTTACAAGTGGGTCTCATCCTGGAAAGCAGGGTGGAGTTTACAGGTTTCTCCCAGATGCAGAACATGGGACTCCTTAATTTAAAAAAGAAAAAAAAAAACTCAGAGCTAACTAAATATCATCAGTCTAAAGAATTAATCCTGCCTCAAGTTCACATACCTTCTAGTTAACCTGGACCAAATCTGGTTTATAATAATAGGTAAAGAAGATATGTTTTATCTTAAATAACCTGAAGTTGAATCTAGCCTATTAAAATTGGTTAGTAAATATATTTCATTCAACCGAGTAAGTTCATAGATAAAGTGAAAGAGCTCTTTCAGGATTTTGAGGGGGTCTAGTAGTCCTTTATAGAAGAAAGGATGAGTGATCAGAAATGTTTAGCTGTATTTTTTTGAGTTTTTCATTTGGGTTGCTACAGTGACTGATTTGTTCTTGACATTTAATGGAAAACACTTAGAGATGCAAGCACCCCATATCTTTGGAACTGTCCTACATAATTAAGATTCCCACCTCAAGTGCCCACAATGTCCCTACTGAGAAATACTGAGAGATTTAAGAAAACCCCAAGGGCCAAAGAAGTGTCTAAAATACCTCATCTCATCATATCGTAATAGCCCAGTATGATCTAGAAGTGAAATGAAGTGAGAGTCACTCAGTGACATCATGGACTATACAGTCCATGGAATTCTCCAGGCCAGAATACTGGAGGGGGTAGCTTTTCCCTTCTCCAGGAAATCTTCCTGGAATCAGGCCCCATTACTTCATGGTGAGTAGAGGGAAAAGGCAGAAGTAGTGACAGATTTCCTCTTCCTGAGCTCTAAAATCGCTACAGATGGTGACCACAGCCATGAAATCAGAAGATGTTTGCTTCTTGATAAGAAAGCTATGACAAACCTAGACAGTGTGTTGGAAAGCAGAAACATCACTCTGCCAACAAAGGTCCTTGAGTCAAGGCTCTGGTCTTCCCAGTGGTCACATCTGGTTGTGAGAGTGGGACCATAAAGAAGACAGAGCGCTGAAGAGTTGATGCCTTTAAACTGTGGGGTTGGAGGAGACTCCTGAAAGTCCCTTGGATAACAAGGAGATCAAACCAGTCAATCTTAAGGGAGATCAACCCCGAATACTCATCGGAAGGACTGATGCTGAGGCACTGAAGCTCCAGTATGTTGGTCATCTGATGCAAACAGCTGACTTACTGGAAAAGTCCCTGATGTGGGAAAGATTGATGGCAGAAGGAGGAGAGGGTGTCAGAGAGGGGACGCGTTGCACAGCATCACCAGTGCAATGGACGTGAACTTGGGAAAACTTAGGAAGTTGGTGAGGTCCAGGGAAGCCTGGCGTGCTGCAGTCCTTGGTGTTGCAAAGAGTCAGACATGACTAGGCGACTGAATGGCAACAATAACAGAGCTAATAAGTAGTATATCCCAGGAGGGTGAGAAGGCAAAAACCTATCGGCATACTTTAGAAACTTCTCCCCTTTTCAACCAGAGCAACGCTACTTAACATAATGCACTTCTAAGTGAGTCTCATTTAAAGAAGTGGAAAGGGAGCCCCGGGGCTAAGAAGTTATCATTGGACCATGTTTCTTTGTCTATACAAAATAGCTATGAAGCAGAGTTGTTCTTCTAATGGGACTGTTATAAAAGTATTTGAACAATTTATATTCCTGCCAGGGGACCTTGTTACCGTGAAATTATTTTTGTGATTCTGTTTTCATGATAAACCAAGGTCTTTTTTTTCCCCTCCTATTCATGTGTTCATGTTGGTCTACACTGAATACTAAGAGAATGGTGGTGTTTTTATGTTGATCCTATAAACATAGTTACTGAAGAATTAGAAATGATTAGCCTCACAGCCATCTGAAAATGTACTGTTAAATAGTAAGAACTAATTCTGAAAGCTGGAAACTCTTATGAACAGCCCATTACTGTAATTGGCTTTTGTACAACAAATGGAGTATGTTCCTCAGGGCTTTGTAGGGAAATGAAATAAATTGAATATAAACTAGATTACCATTCCTTAAAGTACTTTTAAGTACGTTGTGTAGTCTAGTACTTCAGAGATATTTGCCAGCATTATGGCCTCCCCCACATGTCTCATTCATTTGCTGTTTCTCTTATTAGAATCTAGGAAACAGATCACTAAAGCACATCAGAGAGCACTAACTTAAATAAATACATTGTTAGATTCAATTTTGCACTAAATACAATATGACATTTGCTTCTTTATCAGAATGAATGTAAAACATGAATTTATATTAATACAACCTTTAGAACGACTCTCCAGTCTTGCAGTTTTAATACATTCTAATCTTTCACTATATATATATATATATCTCACAATATATATATCTTTCCATCTATACTCCAATAAAAAATACTCCAATTAAATAAAATTTAAAAAATTAAAGATGTTTCCATCTACATTATTCCATCCATGTACAAATCGATGCGTGTACAATCTGATGATCGCATAGTGAGTGCCGTTATTAGTCATATATTAATATAACCTTTAGAACGACTCTCCAGTCTTGCAGTTTTAATACATTCTAATCTTTCACTATATATATATATCTCACAATATATATCTTTCCATCTATACTCCAATAAAAAATACTCCAATTAAATAAAATTTAAAAAATTAAAGATGCTTCCATCTACATTATTCCATCCATGTACAAATCGATGCGTGTACAATCTGATGATCGCATAGTGAGTGCCGTTATTAGTCATCAGGCAGTCACAAATCTTGACGATGACTTCGTAAGTTCCCACCTTCATTTGTTTAGAAATGCAGGAAGAATGGTGTATTTTTATGATTGGTCATGATATCCTAGAAGGAAGTCAAGTCTTATATGGGACTAGTGTGGAGAGTCTTCAAGCTCCTCTTTAGTTTTAAGAGACTGATTTTTTTTGCTTCAAGTTTTGAATGGCACTTTAATGTGTAAATGATAAAATTTAACCATGTATTAAGACCCATTGAGACATGTTTGTGTTGATACATAATGATAAGCTATAAATGATTAATAGTTTACCTCCACTACTAACTGATCCCTGATCCTCCTCAAGCAAGAGGTTTGAAGCCTCTATTGGAGAATATGCAAGCATGGATATGAAGTGAAGTTCAGGACCTCATTTTTGTTGGTAATCGCTTGCAAGCTTCAGGGTCAACCCCCCAAATCATGGCTGTAATAGTGGCAGATTTCCCTATGCCGCTGATTTTAAGGCACTGAGTATTTGACCTGGCAGCTCTATCTAAGAAACTCAGCTGCCATTCTACCACCTAAGAAACACTCTATCTACAGCTGCTTAGGTACATCTCTCACATGTGGCTAAACCTGCCTATGGAGCTCCTAGGCAGAACCTCGTAGGCTCATTAGAATTTTTCATAATCCTTTTATTTGATAAGTGATATATCCATATTTCTAACACTTAGGTTTGGGAATGTGTTTAGGGTCTTCATCTTTAGTTGCCTAACTAAATGTCAGTATCCTCTTGAGTGGTTATTTTGTAATTTCTATAATTTGTAATTGTAAAGTGCAATTCTTTTATCACTTAGAAGTTGATTCTTTAAGGCGGCCACTTTGTATTTGCATGTCTTGTGTTCAAGCTCAATGTTTACTGAGAAGCATTTAGCCCTAAAAACAGTTTTTGTTGTCAAAGTTTACTGAATATCTGAGCTATCTTACCCTATAATATGGTATCTGTAGCACAACAATAATTGAAGTTAATTATATTGTTTTAAAGCCCCCATCATAAACATCTGAAATCTTCTACTCCTTTGAACACTGATTTGTGACATAGATTAATAATGTGAAGGGATTTTGGTATTTCATTTCCTTTCCCCTTTTTCTTTTGGTGTAAGTTATTGACACTCTAGGTATTAACTTTCTGGAACTCTGAACACCTTTCACTATGCCTCAGAGAAACTCTCTCTCTAAATCTATTCTCTAGTTTTTCATTCAATCCAACCGTCTCAGCCGATAGCTATTTACTTCCTTCTAGATTTTCAGAGTCGGACACAACTGAAGCGACTTAGCAGCAGCAGCAGCAGATTTTCTCTGGTAGCTTATTTGGAAAGCTATTAAGAATTTGAGTGCATTATTTTATGGTGTTGCCAGTCTTTATTCTTTTAGTAACTTCTCTGGTAAATTCTTACCAGCGAAAGAGGCATAATCATCTTCTTTATAAAACAAAAACTGAGTTATGCCTGTCCATCATATGTGAAAAACCACAATTCTATGTATTTTCTGAAACTGAAACGTGTAAAAACAGGTCAAACAGAATCTTGGGAAATAAGGAAAACAATAGTAACAATAACATGCAAGGAAAGGAGAAACACAGAAATGTAAATGGACCTCTGCCAGGAAAGTGTTTCCCCTGCGTTATGCACTGTGGGGTATGTATGACGATGACTTTCACACAGCAGTTGCTAAATGAATGCTATTCCCCTTCCTGAACTGATTCCAAGTCACAGGAGAAACAAAAGAGTAAGTGTTGCTGGGTTTTATTTCCACCCTATCTTTATTCAATCATTTTGAAGCAGATTTAGAATTAATAATTCATAAATCCATGAAGATAAAATAGGAAATCCTAAAATTCTTCCAAATCCACTAGTATAGTTCAAAGGGAATCTTCCTGTTTTAAGAGGACTACAAGTCCTGTCATTTTGATAATTTATAAACCTGCCTTCTTTTATCTAAATAGAGGTATAATTCATACACCACAGAATTCAACACCATAAAGTGCACAATTCAATGGTTTTTGTTATAGTCACAAAGTTGTATAACTGTCATAACTGAACATTATTCCAGAACATTTTCAGCAACTGAGAAGGAATTCACATTCCCATTGGCAGTCATTCCTCATCCCTGCTCTCCCAAACAGCTACTAATATATTTATTATCTTCATTGGCTTGTCTACCCTGGGTGTTTCATACAAATGGAATCAGGTACATGGTTAGCATGTTGTAGCAGGGATCAATACACATTTCCCTTTTATGGTATAATAATATTCCATTGTGTAGATATACTACATTTTGTTCATCCATTGTTGGACATGTGAGTTATTTCCATCTTTTGGGCATTGTAAGTATATTATTCTATGAATAATCACATACAAGTTATGTGTAGACCAGTATTTTCAGTATTGAATTTATTTCTGGGTCATTATTTCCTGTGTATTAACTTATATGTCTATCCTTATTCCAGTTCCATACATCTTTTTTGGAGGGAAAAAGAACTCTTCTGAACTCATATTTTCAGTTATTCTTTTCAACTCCAGAATTTCTTTTTTTTTCCTCCTTCTTCCTCCTCTTTCCCTTTTCTTTCTTCTCCTTCCCCTTCTCCTTCTCACCTTCTTATTCTTTGATTCTCTCACTTCACTGCTTTCTCTATTTGGTGACAGATCACTTTCATACTTCTTATTAGTTCTTTAAACAGCATGTTCTTTAGCTCTTTGAACATATCAACATGCCTGAGTAAATCTTTGTCTAACAATTGCAGTGTCTGAGCTCCATAGGGAACGCTTTACTGATTGTTGTGTATAGTTTGTGGGCAGTGCATGTTTCCTTACATGTCTCGTTTTGTTGTTGTTGTTATTATTGAAAAAACAAAGCAAATGGAAATTGTAAATAGAATAATTGCAGCTCTAAAATATCAGATCTTCCTCCTTTCCAGGATTTGTTATTTTGCTGCTTGCTGTAGTTGTTGTTTTTACCTGTAACACCTCATATATAGTAATTTCCCTGGAGAAGGAAACGGTAACCCACTCCAGTATTCTTGCCTGGAGAATCCCATGGGTGGAGAAGCCTGATAGGCTACAGTCCACGGGGTCACAAAGAGTCGGAAATGACTGAGTGACTTCACTATACTATATAGTAATTCAGGACTTCCCTGGGAGCTCAGCTGTTCAAGAATCCATCTGCAATGCAGGAGACCCTGGTTTGATTCCTGGGATGGGAAGTTCCCCTAGAGAAGGGAGAGGCTACCCACCCCATTATTCTTGGGCTTCCCTGGTGGCTCAGACAGTAAAGAATCTACGTGCCATGCAGGAGACTTGGGTTCGATCCCTGGGTTGAGAAGATCCCCTGGAGGAGGACAGGGCAACCCACTCTAGTATTCTTGCCTGGAGAATTCCATGGACAGAAGAACCTGGTGGGCTTCAGTCCACGGGGTTGCAAAGAGTCAGACACGACTGAGCAACTAAGCACAGCACATAGAGTGATTCTGTAAAGTCTCTATTTTTCGGGCATGGCCACTGAAGTCTGTGTCTGCTTAGTCTGCATGTATGCTAAGTCACTTCAGACATGTCCAACTCTTTGCAACCCTATGGACTATAGCCCACCAGGTTCTTCTGTCCATGGGATTCTCAAGGCAAGAGTACTGGAGTGGGTTGCCTTGCTCTCCTCCAGGGGATCCTCTCAACCCATGTCTCTATGTCTCCTGCACCGGCAGTCGGGTTCTTTAGTGCTCAATGAATGATTGGAGAGAGATTTCCTTAAACATGTAGAACTCATGCTTCTGCATGCAGCAGCTGGGAACTCTTCATTAGTCCCTCCCACTTATGCAGAGCCTCACGGTCAACCTGGTTAACCCGAGTGAGAGTATAAGGCTTTTTCAGGCTGCTACTGAGCTTGAGAGTGGAGGATGTGACCAGATCAAGTTAAAGTGGTGCAGAGACCGCTGTTCTGAGATTCAGCTCTTTGTCATGAATAAATATTCCCCCAGTTGCTGCAACCTTTGGTCAATTTCCAGAGTTTTGAAAAATTTGATTCTAGTAATTTGAGGAGTACCTTCCTGGAAGTTCTAGCTCTGCCATTTTCAGTAATAACACTGTCCTGTGTGCTTAGGCTCTCAGGCTCATTTCAGGTTTATTGTTTCTGAATCTACAAGACTGTCAGTGTTTTCTTCCGCCATCCCCCTCTGTCTTGTGGCTACCAACACAGATGTGACTTTCATTTGATTTCTTTTCCAAGACACACATCACTCATACCAGCTGTTGTAGATTTGATTTCCCAGGAAGAAAATCCTGTGATAGAGATGAACATACAGGAAGTTGATTTAGGAGTGTCCCTGAGGTTAATGGGCTTCCCAGGTGGCATTAGGGGTAAAGAACCCCCCTGCCAATTCAGGAGACATAAGAGACACGGATTTGATCCCTGGGTTGGGAAGATCTCCTGGAGAAGAGCATAGCAACCATTCCAGTGTTCTTGCTTGGAGAATCCCATGGACAGAGGAGCCTGGCAGGCTACAGTCAGTAGGCTTGCAAAGAGTCGGCCATGACGGAAGTGACTTAGCACACGTGGATGCACTGAGTTTAAGACCTGTGGAGAGGAGGGAAAGGATGCAGGCATAGGCAGAAGTAGAAGAGGAGCTGTGATAAACTCTTTTTAAAATTTTATTTTTATACAGTTTTTTAAAGGTTACTTTCTATTGTGCTGTTAACAAAGTCCTCAGCACAACCCATAGGGATCTCTATAGCTCTAATGGCCTTTCAGTGTTAATCTGAATTAGGTCAAGTGGGCTGAGACTTTGTACCCTTGCATTGAATAGTCACAGATGCCAACTACCCATGACTTTGGGCAAGACATCTGCAAAGTCTCTCTTGCTATGTAAGGTTAGATATTGTAGCTTCTGAAGATTTGTGCAGGCATTTTAGGGATGCATTGCTTTACCTATAACACAACCTAGCAACATATCTTTTGTGAATTGCATATTTATGAGCCTGTAAATTCCCATTTTTCTATTCATTTGACAGTCTCTTTCTTACTAACTATAGGAGATGCTTCATCAGAGGTCTATACAAACTAAACCTGTTACTGAAATATGATATATGTTAAATTTTTGAAAGTAAACTTTTGATTATTTTCAGTGAGAAAAAGAGTAATGCATTGTAATGCTGTTAAATTTTTTCCTAGATACTACCAGAACACTTTTACACATTCATTTGACAAGTCATGAAATATATATGCACAATATAAAATATTTAGAAAGTAATTACCTAATTATTTAATAAATAATGAGTTCATTAATGTGCAGTTTTGCATATAGTGTTACAAATGCACTGAAAATATCAAATATGAATTATATTTTCTCCTATAATGCAATAAACAAATACTATAAGTTAACAATGAAATATTATTGCAAAAAGGCCTGAAGAATGCCAATGATACTTTGCAAGAAAAGTCATAAAATAATAACTCACCTATTGAAGAGTTGCCTGAATAGAGTTTGGCAGTTATTGGAAGGAGACAGACACAATAGATACTTGCTTTCGGTGCTTGGTGAAAGTCTGGAACTATAAACAGGTGAAAATATGAGTAAAACAGAATATAGGTAATAATGTTCCTCCATGTCTATACCTGCAGCCAGGGAAGTGGCAGAATTCCTCTTCTTGTCATTCAAGAGTCTGGAAATTGATGGCTGTGAGTCACTGAGTGATACCACCCTCTACCGTAATCTTACTGATTCTGGACTTGGACCAACTCTAAATAGTGCCTGTCGTCATTTACATCATTTGCAGGTGTTTTGGCCTCATTCATTTATCAGTGACCCTGCAGATATTTTAATTTCATCTTTTCCTTTTAACATTTTTATTTTAGTGCAACATATACACATCATAAGTTTACAGCTCAATGAATTGGGAAAAAATGAATGTGTTGTAATCATTGAGGTATGGAACTAGAATATTCCCATAATTTAGAGGCCTCTTTCAGATCCCTCCTAATTAATAGTCTCAACTTCTCCTAAAGTATTCATGCCCTTATCTTCTTCCACATTAATTATTTTTATTCCATATTAATTATTTCTGTCAGTTCTTTTTAGTTACATTAATTATACATGTGTATGTATATAATATGATACATATAATATATCTGTATATATAGAGATAGGATCAAACATTACATATTATCTTGTATATATTCCAGTTATGTATTGCTGCTAACATATCATCTCAAAACTTAATGGATAATTTTATGATTTGTCATGTTTTTTTCTGGACTGGGAATTTGGGAAAGTCTTGGTTAGGTGTTTTGGGTTTGGAGTCTCTCAAGAAATTGTAAGTCCCATGTGAATGGATCTCCAACAGCAGAGTGGGCCGGGGCTGGAGCTGTGGAGAGCAGGCTAAGAGGCAATATTCCTCTCTCTTTTTATAAAGTAAAAGAGCCTCTCTACATGGTCTCTGCACATGGTCTAGTCTGAGTAGTTGGGGCTTCTTTTAACAGCATGGTGGCTTCGGATTGCTTGCATGGTGTCTCAGAGCTCTAAGTGCAAGTGTTCCTGTTTTCATGGCAGGTATTGGACTGTTTTTGTGATCTAGCCTCAGAAGACATGCAGTGTCATTTCCACCACACTCTATTAGTTACAAGAAAGTCAAGCCTGCATGTATTCAAGGAGAGGGAAGTTAGACTCCTTCTCTTGATGGCAAAGTGGAAGTGGCAAGGCTCTAAAATACCAAGTGGGATGGGAGATAATATGATTAGAATTGGGAAATATGATCTGCTCCAGTCCATTTTCTGGCTACAGATGTATATTTATATATGTGTATTTCTGTTACTTGCAAAATATATTCACTCCCTCCCAAGGTGCTTAAAACGTCTCATCTCATTGTATCCGACTCATCAGAATTTCACCTTCAAATTAGGTCCCAGTATGGATGAGGTATGGATGGAGGTTCATGACATTGTACAGGAGACAGGGATCAAGACCATCCAATGGAAAGTAATGTAAAAAAGCAAAATGGCTGTTTGGGGAGGCCTTACAAATAGCTGTGAAAAAAAGAGAAGTGAAAAGCAAAGGAAAAAAGGAAAGAAATAAGCATCTGAATGCAGAGTTCCAAAGAATTCCAAAGAGTTCCAAAGAATTCCAAAGAGTTCCAAAGAATGCAGAGTTCCAAAGAAGAGATAAGAAAGCCTTCCTCAGCCATCAATGCAAAGAAATAGAGGAAAACAACAGAATGGGAAAGACTAGAGATCTCTTCAAGAAAATTAGAGATACCAAGGGAACATTATATACAAAGATGGGCTCGATAAAGGACAGAAATGGTATGGACCTAACAGAAGCAGAAGATATTAAGAACAGGTGGCAAGAATACACAGAAGAACTGTACGAAAAAGATCTTAATGCCCAAGATAATAATGATGGTGTGATCACTCACCTAGAGCCAGACATTCTGGAATGTGAAGTCAAGTGGGCCTTAGAAAGCATCACTATGAACAAAACTAGTGGAGGTGATGGAATTCCAGTTGAGCTGTTTCAAATCCTGAAAGATGATGTTGTGAAAGTGCTGCACTCAATATGCCAGCAAATTTGGAAAACTCAGCAGTGGCCACAGGACTGGAAAAGGTCAGTTTTCATTCGAATCCCAAAGAAAGGCAACGCCAAAGAATGCTCAAACTATTGCACAGTTGCACTCATCTCACATGCTAGTAAAGTAATGCTCAAAATCCTCCAAGCCAGGCTTCAGCAATACGTGAACCGTGAACTCCCTGATGTTCAAGCTGGCTTTAGAAAAGGCAGAGGAACCAGAGATCAAATTGCCAACATCCGCTGGATCATGGAAAAAGCAAGAGAGTTCCAGAAAAACATCTACTTCTGCTTTAT
>SJYT01011962.1:987530-1005108 GCA_006410635.1 Cephalophus harveyi
TTTTTTTTTTTTTAATTAGAACTCATTTCCATTGTTGGGGTATACATTGGGCTATTCTTCCCTGTTATCCTTCCCTTTACATAAAAAGTTGCCTGTGAGTCAACAAAATATTCTTCTGAGCTTGTATTCTACCTCTAGCAGTTTGAGCATCTAAAGCCTCTGCCCTGATAACCTGTACTTTCATTTGGACTATCTTTGTCACTTTAGCCCAAGCTGGTGGTGTTTTCATTTGAACAAATATCTAGAAAATGTGTGGGTATCTCTGAATATTAGTAGGGTGCACTCAATTAGACAAAAGTCACATCCAGAGATCTTATAAATAAGAACTTCTCTTTCTAGAGCTCTGTATGAGACCAATGAAAGACCATGTTCTTAAGATGATTAGAAGTCCAGTTGCTCAGCATTTAGCGTCTTGAGGCACCACCTGAAGATTCTCAGAGGGCCTTTAGCCTATGTGAAAAGTTCTATAATACTCTACCTTAGATTTTTCAGAGATATTAACAAAAGATCTCAGTTTCACCCTGGACTTGATCTTGGCTCTGAAGTCATTTCTTAATTTAAGAACCCTTTGCTAGCCCAAAAAGATACTGGCACTTTTCTATTTCCTTCTGAGTTCACATGGGAACTGAACAATTTATTCTTGAGACCATCCCTCTGTTTTCTCACTGTATTGTAGGCAGCAAGAAGAAGCCAAGAAGAGCCCTCAAAACTGCAGGAAACTTCTTAGGTAGATTCTCACTTCATTCAGAAAGTTTTCTATTTTACATGATAACCATAAGCAGTTGTTTTAGTAACCTTTACACCACCACATAGAACAGGCCTTCTGTCCTCTAGCTGCCTGGAATATTTTGCTCAGTCTCTTTTTTACGAGCTACCTTAGAAATCAGGCACTGGCACCTCTGCCAGCAGAGAAGTCTAAAGTTTGCTAGATTCAAGGCAGGTGAATTTCACTCAACCTCTTGGTGGAAGAAAGTCCAGGAAGGCTCCAGAGGAGCTTGTGATACTGGAGATACAGTCATCTTTAAAAAATACAACCTTCCACAATGTATTTCTTTCACTAAATATTCAGTTGACATTAGTGATTCCATTCCAGTTATAAAAGCTACATATAATTTATTTATCTATCTGTCTTTATCATTTATCATATTTCTACTATCTAAGTTAGGAAACTACTTTTCAAGCAAAGATTTTTTTTAAAACTAGTTTTTCAAATTTTTCATTTCAGCATTTTTCTCTTTTCTTACAAATGGAATACATTCACCCTTACACACTGGAATGAAGAACTTGATTTTAATGTTTAACAGGTATTTCAAAATTAGGTTTATTAGTGTATAATCTGGAGAAGGCAATGGCACCCCACTCCAGTACTCTTGCCTGGAAAATCCCATGGATGGGGGAGCCTAGTAGGCTGCAGTCCATGGGGTCACTAAGAGTCGGACACGACTGAGCGACTTCACTTTCACTTTTCACTTTCATGCATTGGAGAACGAAATGGCAACCTACTCCAGTGTTCTTGCCTGGAGAATCCCAGGGACGGGGGAGCCTGGTAGGCTGCCGTCTCTGGGGTCACACAGAGTCGGACACGACTGAAATGACTTAGCAGCAGCAGCAGCAGCAGTGTATAATCACCAAAAGCAAAATTCTTAACTTCCATCCTAGGATTTTTCATTTTTATTTTTTATTCATTTGATTTCATACCTTTCCTTATTCCATTACTGCTACAAAATTACAATGTACCTGGGCTGCTGAATTTTCTTCAATGACATCATCAGTCTATTTTGATAACCACACATTCCAAAATTGTATTATGATATAGCATATCTGCAATCAGTACCTTAATTAATTTATTTGGAAACCTAAAAATATTTATAAATTTTGGAGCAAAGAAATAAATCAGAGATATGACTTCTGGTTTACAATAACATCTAGCTGGCTGACCATAAATGTTCATTTCACTCCAATATTTCTAAAGCATTAGAAAAAAATAAAAAATGGAAAAGCTCCCAAGAGTAAGACTAAACTGTGTGCCCGAATCTGGGAAGAGTATTGACTTTTCAAACCATGAAACTCAGATGAGGATTGCAATCAGTGTCTCACATGAGCCTGTGTAGCTTGAAAAATGTAACAAAATGATTTTTCTCCTCCTCTCTGCCTCTACACATTGTTTCATCTCCAGAAACTGAGGTCTTATACCAAATAGGAAATGGAACATCTGTCCCTTTTTGTATGAGTGACTGAGGCTATCAAAGCCTCACCAACTTCTCTCACCCTTAAGTAACAGTTTTTATATGAAAACCTAAATGCGTGCATGTGAAGCTGCTTCAGTGGTATCCGACTCTTTGCTACCCTATGGACTGTAGGTTGCCAGGCTCCTCTGTCCATGGGGTGTCCCAGGCAAGAATATTGGAGTGGGTTGCCTTGCCCTCCTCCAGGGAATCTTCTCCATCCAGGGATAGAACCTGTGTCTCCTGAGGCTCCTGCATTGCAGGCAAAATCTTTATTGCTGAGCCAGTGGGGAAGCCCAGTATATAGAATATTGTGGGGAGATTTGGTGGGAGAAAGAGGGGAGAAAAGTAGAGACAGTGAGAGTGGTTTGGGAATAAATTGATTTTTGAGATGCTGATGTGAAATCCAAAAACCATATACAGTAATATTTGCATTCTTGTTTTTGGATTATAGGTTATGTAACATTATATTTCTACTCATATCAATCCACTACATTCTCAAATCTATTCATCACTCTCCTAAAATTTATTTTGTTAAAGTTATAAATTAGTCCCTTTTGATTAAACCCAATGACTATTTCTCAGTTCTTTTCTTAATTACTCTCTCAGTTGCATTTGAAAATGAAGTCTCCTTCCTTTATGAAACATCTGACATTTTTTTACCTTAACATTAGATTTCTTGTTTTGTATTAAGGTTTACTCTGTATGTTTAGTGATATTTCCACAATTCAAAATGGTGGAAAGATTTCACCTCTCATGCCAATTTTGATTTACTATTGATGGATGAATAGGGTCCAGTCTTGAGGACTCCGAAGACACACCTTATCCTAGTGAGGAAAAGAGCCACGGTAGATGCTAGTAAATATGAAAAATGTTTGAGAATGTCACCTGACCCCTCAAGGAGCAAACCAGGTCTAGCAGACTGATATCTGCTAGAACACTATCCTCCTCCATAAACAGTCCTGTTCCTCTTAAGATTTTATCAATACAAGGTATCCAGGGATTGAGGCACTAACTCTTTCAGATAACGTCCATGTTGAAGGGCTGGGGTGACACCTGAGGTTGGTAGGGGGGAATAAAATGAAGTTCATAATACTTCCTTAAAATAGGCAAGAGGTTACTGTTTACACCTGGCTAGAATAATTGCTAAGTAATGGTCCCATAATGTGTCCTCTAGCAGATTCTACAGAGAAAAGCAGTTAATATAAAACAGCTTCATGGGTCATTTAGATGAAATTCACTTTTTTTTTGTGAGTGAGAAGTGCTGAATAGATGCTTTCTGTTGAATTCTTTTAAGAGAGCTCCAGATCTATGGAAAGAGTAGAAAGACAAGCAACTTTGTAGGATGGCTTCTCCAGGCTTCATTTATCCCACTAAATTGAAGGTATTGTGATACAGTAGAGTTATTCCCTTAGAAACAAATGATAATTAGGGATGGAGGCAGATGATTTGATTGCATTATTAAGTCAGAGGTAATTAGAAACATAATCTGGTTTCCTGTAATATGGCTGTTAACTAAGAAGTCACAAAGCGCAAGGGTCTGGTATGAAAGAGTTTGCATCGGCATGCTCAGTCGCTTCATAGCTCTTTGGGACTGGATGGACTGTAGTCCGTCAAGCTCCTCTAGCCGTAGGATTCTCCAAGCAAGAATACTGGAGTGGGTTGCCATGCCCTCCTTCAGGAAGCTTCCTGAGCCAGAGATCAAGCCTGGGTCTCTTTTATCTCCTGCATTGACAGGTGGGTTCTTTACCAGCAGCGCCACCTCAGATGTCCATGAAAGGGTTTGAAAGTGAAAGTGATAGTTGCTCAGTTGAGTCTGACTCTTTGTGACCCTATGGACTGTAAGCCACTAGGCTCCCCTGTCCATGGAATTCTCCAGGCAAGAATACTGGAGTAGGTAACCATTCCCTTCTCTGGGAGATCTTCCCAACCCAGGGATAGAACCCAGTCTCCCACATTTTGGGCAGATTCTTTATGTCTGAACCACCAGGGTTTAGGGAAAGCCAAAATCTTACTCTTCATCCTTTTTCAAACCCTGCTGCTCTCCCTTTTCCCATATGAAGGCATCGTTTTGACACTGAAACTCTCATGAAAGCTGTTACTCAGGTGTTACTCTACAACTTCCAAATATGGTATTTCATCAGTTACCTAACCTGACCTCAATAGTCTAACCTAGTGAGGTAGGAAACTCATCTCATACTGATTTTATATTGGGAGACAACATTTAGTGAGGTTAAATGCTTGGGCCATTGTTACCTGAATTTGAAGAGACAGAAGAGTCATTAAACAAGAGATTTCCTGCTACATAATGCTGAGTGTACACGTAAGTGTGAAAAATAACATAAAGAAATTTTGGGTAACCTAGTGGAATATGTTATCATATAGTTTTAAAGACCTTTGCCCCTTTCCATTTATTTTTTCATAAATACACATTTATTCCCCCCAACCACAAACAGGAAACTTTCTCTTTGATTATAGTAGGTCCTAGGGATGAAGGAATTATTCATCTCATTAATGCTCTTATCATCTATTCTACACTTGGATGTATGGACACTTCTCATTACCAAACTGACCTTGAAAATAAATAAGTGTACTTTTTTAAAAATTGTTTAATTGAAGGATAATTGCTTTACAGAATTTTGTTGTTTTCTGTCAAACTTCAACATGAATCAGTCATAGGTATACTTATATCCCCTCCCTTTGAACCTCCTTCCTTCCTATAATTTTTAAGTTTTTTTCTACAGCTAAAGGAAACATTTTTAAATCTTATGTAAGAATCATTTGAAGAACTTAAGATAATTAGTTCCTAGGATCTGCTCCTAGAAAATGAAGCTCTGTTGGTCTTCATTTCAGACTCAGAAATATGTATCTTTTATAAGTACTGTGCAGAAGTAAGTGGGCCTTAAGAAGCATCACTATGAACAAAGCTAGTGGAGGTGATGGAATTCCAGTTGAGCTATTTCAAATTCTAAAAGATGTTGCTGTGAAAGTGTTGCACTCAATTTGCCAGCAAATTTGGAAAACTCAGCAGTGGCCACAGGACTGGAAAAGGTCTGTTTTCATTTCAATCCCAAAGAAAGGTATTGCCAAAGAATGCTCAAACTCCCACACAATTGCACTCATCTCATACGGTAGCAAAGCAATGCTTAAAATTCTCCAAGCAAGGCTTCAACAGTACATGAACTGTGTACTTCCAGATGTTCAAGATGGATTTAGAAAAGGCAGAGAAACCAGAGATCAAATTGCCAACATCTGCTGGATCATCAAAAAAGCAAGAGAGCTCCAGAAAAGCATCTACTTCTGCTTTATTGACTATGCCAAACCCTTTGACTGTGTGGATCACAACAAAGAGTGGAAAATTCTGAAAGAGATGGGAATACCAGACCACCTGACCTGCCTCTTGAGAAATCTATACGCAGGTCAAGGAGTAACAGTTAGAAATGAACTTGGAACAACAGACTGGTTCCAAATAGGAAAAGGAGTACGTCAAGGCTGTATAATGTCATCCTGCTTATTTAACTTATATGCAAAGTACATCATGAGAAATGCTGGGGTGGATGAAGGGCAAGTTGGAATCAAGATTGCTGGGAGAAATATCAATCACCTCAGATATGCAGATGACACCACCCTTATGGCAGAAAGTGAAGAGGAGCTAAAGAGCCTCTTGATGAAAGTGAAAGAGGAGAGTGAAAAAGTTGGCTTACAACTCAACATAATTCAGAAAACTAAGATTGTGGCATCCCCAAATAGTTGGGGAAACAATGGAGACAGGACAGGACAGACTGTATTTTTTGGGCTCCAAAATACTGCAGATGGTGACAGTAGCCATGAAATTAAAAGACACTTGTTCCTTGGGAGAAAAGTTATGACCAACCTAGATAGCATATTAAAAAGCAGAGACATTACTTTGCCAACAAAGTTCCGTCTAGTCAAGCTATGGTTTTTCCAGTAGTCATGTATGGATATGAGAGTTGGACTGTGAAGAAAGCTGAGCACCAAAGAGTTGATGCATTTAAACTGGGGTATTGGAGAAGACTCTTGAGAATCTCTTGGACAACAAGGAGATCCAACCAGTCCATCCTAAAGGAAATCAGTCCTGAATATTCACTGGTAGACTGATGCTAAAGCTGAAACTCCAATACTTTGGCCACCTGATGCATAGAACTTACTCATTGGAAAAGACCCTGATGCTGGGAAAGATTGAAGGTGGGAGAAGAAGAGGACAATAGAGGATGAGATGGTTGGATGGCATCACTGACTCAATGGACATGAGTTTGAGTAAACTCCAGGAGTTGGTGAGGGACAGGGAGGCCTGGCGTGCTGCAGTCCATGGGGTCACAAAGAGTAGGACACAACTGAGTGAATGAACTGAACTGAATGCAGAATATAATTCAAGTTATTTTCAAAACTAAGAAAGACTGCAATAGGAGGGACAATAGAAGCAGTATAATGGGAAAGTCATAAATGTGCATAAATGCACTTCATCTTGTAGCTAGTGTCTTTCATCTATGTTTTGTATCTCTTGTAAGTTTCTTCCTGTCAGCTATATTCCTAGGAGATCTCTTTAACCCTTCTATTCTAATACCAACATAAGAGAGGCCATAAAGATGTGAGTGGTGGTTACCATACTGGGCAGAACAGTTCTAGAATCTCAGAACATGCTTGCCTATGTATCATTAGTCTTTCATCCTTTACTAGATGGCCCTCTCTGAGACATTTAGTACATGTTGGTACTTTAGGTACTAAGTTTAGTAATTTAGCACACTTCCTTCTTCTATATTATATATTATATATATATTCTTCTATATTATATAGTATATATATATATTATATATCCTTCTTCTATATATATTCCTTCTGACTGATATTTGAGCTTCAGTTCAGTATTGCTACCTGTAGTATGATACTATAAACCGTATTTGCCAGAGATTTTCAGAATATCATTTGAGATAAGACATTTTTTTGAATAGGCTTCATTTTATAGCAGTATTAGGGTAACAGAAAAATTGAGCAGGCAGTACAAAGTTCCCATATACTCTCTCCCAGATACCTGCTCCTCCAGTTTCCCTTATTATTATCATCTCCATTAGTAGAGTACATTTGTTACAATTATTGAACAAATAATAATAAATTATATTAGCTAAAATCCACACTCTACATTAAAATTCATTTTTGTATTGTAATTTCTATGGGTTTTGACACATACACAATGTCACACATTCACTAGCACAGTATAATACAGAGATTTTATGCCCTAAAAGTCTGTGCTTTGCCTATATGTCTCTCCTGCTCACCCAAGTCTTCAGTTCAGTTCAGTTCAGTTGCTCAGTCGTGTCCAACTCTTTGTGACCCCATGGACTGCAGCACGCCAGGCTTCCCTGCCAATCACCAACTCCTGGAGTTTACTCACACTCATGTCCATTGAGTCGGTGATGCCACTCAATCGTCTCATCCTCTGTCATCCCCTCTTCCTCCTGCCTTCAATTTTTCCCAGCATCTGGGTCTTTTCAAATTAGTCAGTTCTTCACATCAGCCCAAGTCTTGGTGACCACTAATTTTTCATATCTCTATAGTTTGCCTTTTCCAGAATGTTTTATGGTCAGATTTATACAGAATGCAATCTTTTGCAATATTTTGGACTATCTTTCATTTAGCAATATGCATGTCAGATTTCATGGCTTGATAGCTCATTTATTTTTATTGTTGAATAATATCCCATTATAGGCTTTCCTCGGAAAAGGCAATGGCACCCCACTCCAGTACTCTTGCCTGGAAAATCCCATGGACGGAGGAGCCTGGTGGGCTGCAGTCCATGGGGTCGCTGAGTCAGACACGACTGAGCGACTTCACTTTGACTTTTCACTTTCATGCATTGGAGNTCCCAGCAATCTTGATTCCAGCTTGTACTTTATCCAGCCCAGCATTTCCCATGATGTACTCTACGTACTGTCTCTTATACACATCTAGATGTGTATAAGAGACAGGCTGCAGTCCATGGGGTCGCTGAGTCAGACACGACTGAGCGACTTCACTTTGACTTTTCACTTTCATGCATTGGAGAAGGAAATGGCAACCCACTCCAGTGTTCTTGCCTGGAGAATCCCAGTGATGGCAGAGCCCAGTGGGCTGCCATCTGTGGGGTCGCACAGAGTCGGACACGACTGAAGCGACCTAGCAGCAGTAGCATAGGCTTTCCTTGTTACTCAGTGGTAGAGAATCCACCTGCCAATGCAGGAGACATGGGTTCAATTCCTCAGTTGGGAAGATCCCCTGGAGAAGGAAATGACAACCCACTCCAGTATTCTTGCCTGGGAAGTCCTATGGACAGAGCAGCCTGGTGGGCTAAAAGTCCAGGGGGCTGCAAAAGAGTCCAACATGACTTTGCAACTAAACAGTAGCAACTATATCCCCTTATACGGATGCACATTAACTTATTTATGAATTCAGCTAGGAAGGACATATTTTTTGCTTCTAGTTATTGGCAATTATGAATGAAACTGATGTCTATATTCAGGTACAATTTTTTTGTGGACATAAGTTTTCAATTCATATGGGCAGGTATCTAGGAGAATGATTACTAGATCATATAGCAAGCGCATGTGTAACTTTGTAAAACTTACCAAAATGTCTTCCAAGATGGCTCTGCCATTTCACAGGCCATTTCAATTCACTGACAGAGAATTATAGTTCCTGTTGCTTCCCATTCTTTACAACATTTGGTGTTGTCAGTGTTTTGCACTTACACGAGTCTAATGTGTATATCGTCTCACACGCTAGTAAAGTAATGCTCAAAATTCTCCAAGCCAGGCTTCAGCAATACATGAACAGTGAACTTGCTGATGTTCAAGCTGGTTTTAGAAAAGGCAGAGGAACCAGAGATCAAATTGCCAACATCTGCTGGATCATGGAAAAAGCAAGAGAGTTCCAGAAAAACATCTACTTCTGCTTTATTGACTATGCCAAAGCCTTTGACTGTGTGGATCACAATAAACTGTGGAAAATCCTGAAAGAGATGGGAATACCAGACCACCTGACCTGCCTTTTGAGAAATCTGTATGCAGGTCAGGAAGCAACAGTTAGAACTGGGCATGGAACAACAGATTGGTTCCAAATAGGAAAAGGAGTACGTCAAGGCTGTATATTGTCACCCTGCTTATTTAACNTATATAGTGGTATCTTGTTTTAATTTGCAATTCTCTAGTGACATATTTTGTCAAGGGTCTTCTCATATGCTTATTTTCCCTCTGTATATCTTCTTTGGTGAAATTTCCAGATTTTTTGGCCCATTTTATTGGATTATTGGTATTATTGTTGAGTTTGGTTAAGTCTTTTATCTGATATATGTTTTTTGAATATTTTTTTCCCACTCTATGGTATAACTTTTGTTTCCCTGAGGTGTGATTTTTGTAATGTAGAATTTTTTAATTTTCACCAAGTGAAATTTATCAATTGTTTCTCTCATAGATTATGGTTTTGGTGTTTTGTTTAAAAGCTCATTGCAAATCCAAGGTCACCCAGATATTCTCCTATGTTATCTTCTAAAAGTTTTGTATTTTACATTTAGGTCTGTGATTAACATGGAGTTAACCACTCCAGTACTCTTGCCTGGAAAATCCAATGGACGGAGGAGCCTGGTAGGCTGCAGTCCATGGGGTTGCTAAGGGTTGGACACAACTGAGTGACTTCACTTTCACTTTTCCACTTTCATGCATTGGAGAAGGAAACAGCAACCCACTCCAGTGTTCTTGCCTGGAGAATCCCAGGGATGGGGAAGCCTGGTGGGCTGGCGTCTATGGGGTCACACAGAGTCAGACATGACTGAAGTGACTTAGCAGCAACTTTTGTAAAATGCATGAGGTTTGTGTCTAGATTAATTTTTTTAAATATGTGAATGTCCAGTTGTTCCAGCACTATTTGTTGAAAAGCTATCCTTTCTCTTTTGAATTCCCTTTGCTTCTTTGTCCAAGATCAATTGATTATATTTCTTTTGGTCTATCTCTGGGCTCTCTATTCTGTTTCATCAACCTATTTGACTATTCTTTCACTGTTACAACACTGTTTTGATTATTGTACCTTTACAGTAAGTCTTCAAGTTGAATAGCATTCATCTTGTGACTTTTTTCTTTGGTGTGTTGTTTGCTATTCTTGGTCTCTTGCCTTTGTATATAAACTTTAGAATCCAACTGTCAATATTCACAAAATAATTTGTTGGGGTTTTGATTGAGATTGATTCTCATTTGTAGACCAAGTTTGGAAGAGCTGACATGTTAACAATATTGAATCTTCTATCCATGAACGTGGACTATCTCTCCATTTATTTATATCTTTGATTTTTAAAATTCAGAGTATTATTGTTTTTCTCATATGGATCCTGTATACATTTTGTGCAGTGGCTCAGTAGCACAGAATCTTCCTGCAATGCAGGAGATGCAGGTTCAATCCCTAGGTTGGGAAGATCCCCTGGAGAAGGAAATGGCAACCCACTCAAGTATTCTTGCCTGGGAAATCTCATGGACAGAGGAGCCTGGCAGGCTATAGTCCGTGGGGTCGCAAAAGAGTCAGACATGACTTAGTACGTCAACAACAACAATATGTATTTTGTTAGACTTATCCTTAAGTAGGAGAAAGAAATGACAACCTACTCCAGTATTCTTGCCTAGAGAATCCTGTGGATGGAGGAGCCTGGTGGGCTGCTGTCCATAGGGTAGCACAGAGTCAGACACAGCTGAAGTTACTTAGCATGCATGCATGCATTGGAGAAGGAAATAGCAACCCATTCCATTATTCTTGTCTGGAGAATCCCAGGGACAGAGGAGCCTGGTGGGCTGCCATCTTTGGGGTTGCACAGAATCAGACACAACTGAAACGACTTAGCAGCAGCAGCAGCATCCTTAAGTATTTAATTTTTGGTCTTGATATAAATGGTCTTGTGTTTTTACTTTCAAATTCCAATTGTTTGTTTCTGGCATATAGGAAAGCAATTGCTGTTTGTATTCCATAGACAGAGTGGCCTCGCAGGCTGCAGTCCATGGGCCCAAAAAGAGTCAAACATGACTGAAGTAACTTAGCACAGCACACATATTAATATGTATCCTGTAGACTTGCTATAATCACTTACTAGTTTCAGGAGCATTTTTCTTTTTCTTTGGGATTTTCTACTTGGGCAATCGTGCCATCTCTGAACAAGGAGAGTTTTATTTCTTTCTTCCTAGTCTTTATGTTTTTCCTTTCCTTTTTTTTTTTTCCTACTGTGCTAGTTAGGACTTTCAGAATGATGTTGAATAGCACTTTTTGTAAGACAGTACATACTTGTATTGCTCCTGATGCCAGGGATATGGTATCTGATTCCTCAGCATTAAGTATATTACCTGTAGAGTTCTGTATATTTTGTTCTTGTTTAATCGCTAAGTCGTGTTCAACTCTTGTGACCCAGTGGACTGGACTGTAGGCCACCAGGCCCCTCTGTCCATAGGATTTCCCAGGCAAGAACCCTGGCGAAGAATTTCATATATATTCCTTTAAGGAAATTTCCTCTATTCCTACCTTTCTGAGAGCTTTTATCATGAACAAATTTTGGATTTTGTCAAATGCTTTTTCAGTATTTATTGATAAATTATGTTTAGCCTGCTGATATGATGGATTACATGAGATGATTTTCAAGTGCATATCTTAAAAGTAGTTTCATACACAACGTAACATTTTAAGACTAGGCTTTTTATGTGCATTTGCTTGACCAAAATTTTTATCAGATACAAAGAGTAATAGAAGGGGTACTTGGGAAGGAGAGAAAGCCAGAGGGGAATTGGCTGCTGCTCCTGTTGCTTGCTGTGCTCTAGGAGTGTTCCTTACTTTATGTTAAAGAAAGAAAAATTTGTTTTAAATATGCTAGCTTCTTGTGGTTATTCAGTCACTCAGTTGTGTCCTACTTTTTGTGACCCTATGGACTGCAGTTCGCCAGGCTTATCTGTCCTTCACCATCTCCTGGAGTTTGCTCAAACTCATGTTGATTAAGCCAGTGATGTCATCAAACCATCTCATCCTTTGTCTTCCCCTTATCCTCCTGCTTCAGTCTCTCCCAACATCAGGGTCTTTTCTAATGAACTGGCTCTTCGCATCAGGTGGCCAAAGTATTGTAACCTCAGCTTCAGCATCAGTCCTTCAATGAGTGTTCAGGATTGATTTCCTTTAGGATTGACTGGTTTGATTTCCTTGCAGTCCAAAGAACTCTCAAGAGTCTTCTCCAACACTGCAGTTCAAAAGCGTCGATTCTTTGGTACTCAGCCTTCTTTATGGTCTAACTCTCGCATCTGTACATGACTGCTGGAAAAACCATAGCCTTGACTATACAGACCTTTGTTGGCCAAGTAATGTCTCTGCTTTTTAATACTCTGTCTAGATTTGTCAGAGCTCTTCTTCCAAGGAGCAAACATCTTTTAATTTTAAGAAATGAGAAAAGTGAAACCAGGACAGAGAAGAGAAAAAGAAGCCTTTATGAGAAATGTGGATTTGATTTAGGCCTGAGGAAAGAGTGGAATTTTGGGCCAGTGGACAAGGTACTCTAAAAACATTTGAGGAAAAGGCAGTATGGAGTGTTTCTGAATTTCCTATAATGCTTCTTTCCTAAGCTTCTTTCCTCCTCCCTCATAAATAGTTTTGCTTCTCTGTGACTCACATCTCTGACTGTGTCACTCTCTCCATCTATTTGGTTAACTGTCACTTACCAAGATCCTGACTGTGCCTTCTCATTTTCTTTTGTACTTTATCACCTAACTCATCAGCTTCCTCTCAGTCCTAACCATTATACCCCTCCAGACTGAACTCAATCTACAGGTGCACAGTCATTCTAGAACTTTGTCACAGGACCATCAGCAATATCCTCCTTTTTCAATCCATCTCACCCACAGAGTCCATGATCACATCCTTCTATGCTACTTACTGCCTATGTCCTAAAATCCCCACCTTCTAGCTTCCTTGCTGCACCGCTTCCTATAAATTCCTCTTTAACTTCATAACTACCACTCCTTTACTGCTCCACTTTCCGCAGGGCTGCGCCTCGGGTTCCCTCACATGGCTTGGATTCCATGGCTCAGCATCATAGCCATATTTTTTCTGGTCCTTGGCTAGCAACCATCTTCCCTGGGCTTCCATCAGAGCAGCTTAACAGCTGCTGCTGCTAAGTCGCTTCGGTTGTGTCTGACTCTGTGCAACCCCATAGATGGCAGCCCACCAGGCTCCTCCGTCCCTGGGATTCTCCAGGCAAGAACACTGGAGTGGGTTGCCATTTCTTCTCCAATACATGAAAGTGAAAAGTGAAAGTTAAGTCTCTGAGTCGTGTCCGATTCTTAGCGACCCCATGGACAGTAGCCTATCAGGCTCCTCCGTCCATGAGAGTTTCCAGACAAGAGTACTCACCTAAAAAGACACAAAACTGAAGAGATTACCAATCACCAGAAAGGTATAATTGTGTTGCCTGTGGTATGCATGAGAATTTTTGAGGTAGGGGGAAGTCAGACCAAACCACTCAGAGTAATAGTGCAACTAAGTTTGCTCAAGAAGGAGACTTTAACATTTTGTGATGTCCTTTATATGCTTGGCATTTCATGCCCATAATACCTCAAGGCTCAGACAGGTCAAGAAATTGCCCACAGACACATGATAAACAGAGACACAGTTCCTGAGAGATGTTAGTCTCCTCTGCTCTGCTGCTTTCTGCTTATTTCTGTAATTACAGAAATCTCTTCCTTTAGAGTCTTCTGGCATCTTGACAGTGAAGTTTATCTCATAAAGAAGTTTTTGTATTCAGTGTAAATAACAGCACTCTTTTGACCTTGCCTGTCTCATCTGTTTCATTGTTCTGGATGTTAAATTACATTTCATTATGTGTATGTCTGAAATAATAGATTTTGGGGGGCAGATATTAGAAGTTGCCATAAAAGAGACTTATATATTAAAGCAAAATGTCCAATCTCTAAGAGATTGTCATGTGGGTATTTAGTAAGTAATATTTGAAGGTATAATAGAATTCAGAGTGTACTTTGAACATGTGTGTGTGTGTGTGTGTGTGTGTGTGTATACATATCAGAATAGCAGTTACATTCATTTTAGATATTCTCTGCATTTCTTTCTATAGACCAGCTTCAGTGCTGTGCCACCTGGTCTCTGAATCTCATATCCAGGTCTTGTCCTTGCTACTTTTTGAAGCTCTATAGAAGAAATCTCAAAGCCAGTTTTCCTGGCCACTGCTAGTTGATGAAATTCTGGATAGTAGCAGAAAGACAATCTTTGTTTCTATTGCTTCAAAGAATTCACATGCTTTGGTGTCGTGTGTATAAAAAGCTATGGCAGCTGATTGGTTTGTGGACTTTTGATGCCAGTTTTATGAGGCTAATGCAAACCTAATTCTGGTTTACCACAGTTTCCACCAATAGAGGAACCCCAATATGCCCATGAGTGAAGCAAGACATGGCTATTACACAGAGCAACTTGGTCATGAAATTCCTTATTTATGACTGCATTCAGAAAGCCATGAACCTTTCCCGCTTACTATCATATTTTAATTCGCTGCCATACTTGTGAGCACACATATAAATTAGGGTGCATCTTTAAAAGATAAATCTCACTCCAAATCCAGGGCAAACTAGTGCATCCTTTTTTTATGGAATCTATGTGACCTGACTGTAAAGAGAATTTTTGATTAATCAGAACTAAGATTTTAATAAAGAAACAGCAGGTGGGCTAACCACAAAATTAAAACTCCCAACCATCTCAGAGTAATAAAGTCATAAATATAAAAGTGCTCAAAATATCTCATTTGCATCTTTGAATAACGTCCCTGTTTAACAAGGACAGGGCACTGCCTTGACCAGCAGAGGGCAGTTTCCCACATTCTGGTTCAGTCTTGTCTCAGTATCTTTGTCAATCTTTCACTGTGTAATAGAGCAGGGCTGCATGATAATTAATTGCCATCTGCACTGTGTTTTTACCAGTAATTTTTACGCCCAATTGCTCAATTGCAATATCGTGTCAGCCGCATTTCAGCACATGCTGGAAAACAAAAATGTGCCTTTGGTTTCCTAATCAAGTTTGGTCAATTTAAGGATTCGTTTTTGGCAGAAACAATGTCAATTTATTTATGTGACTGTGGTATAAGCCTCCTTATTAGTAGTTAAAATTTTGTGGCTTTCTGAATAAGGCAGACCAAGGTTTGGAATTAGACTCTGCTGCCAAGTGGCTTTGTGACCTTAAAGACACAAGAGACACAGGTTTGACCCCTGGGTCAGGAAGATCCCCTGGAGGAGGAAATGACAACCCACTCCAGCATTCTTGCCTGAAAATTTCCATGGACAGAGGGGCCTGATAGGCTATAGTCCATGGGGTCACAGAGTCAGATACTACTGAGCAATCAAACACACATGTGCTGGTTACTTAACCTGGGCTTATTTTCTTATGGTAAAGTGTAAATAATGGTACCATAGAGTACGTGGTGGTACTGAGGTTAAACATCCTAACAACCCATGAAAGATGTACTTGAAGAATTCTCAGCTCACTTATGTAAGTTACATGTGATCTTAGAACATAGCCTCCCAATAAATTTCCTTCAAGTGGTTTTGAGCTACAGTAACTACTAGGCAAACTATTGAATCAACACACCCGTCTCTTGGTTTAGTGACTGTAAGCATGGCAAAGGATTGATGACAAGTGTACTTTTTCATTCATAAAATGCTTTTATGTTTATTATTTTATTCATTCTTCATGGCAAATCCTTAGTGAAGCAGGACAGATAGTAGGATCTTCCTTTGCAACGAGGAAATCAAGCTTCAGAAGGTTACGTGATTTGTTTCCAACCTGGCAATGATAGATTCAGAGTTTGAACTTAGTTCGCTCTGATTCCCAGTCCACGGTAATCAATCTAAGAATCACAGCATTTCCCTCTCTCAGATCCTGCCTCTACATTTGTAACCAACAGAATTAAGACAAATTACCCCCGGGTTTCCTTCTAGCTTTGACTTCCCAGGAGATTGTAGGAAAATTTCCATGAAAGCGATGGTTCTAACATTAGTAGAGAATTGTTGTGATATTTGTACTATTCTTAGAGGATAAGCCTTCAAGGCTGAGAAATGCTAAAGAAACTTTTTGGAGGGAAGAGAGGTCAAGAAAAAAGGATGGTGAGGTTCTATTGTCTCTGGGTTTTAAAAATCCAGTGATTTTTGAAAGGCAGCTTTTTCCTCTGCAACACCCATGAAGCATCACCTAGCATCACTTTAGATGCCACCCCTTGCTTTCTGTTGATTTGTTTGTGCCAGGCCTTTGTTGCGGTATGCAGGATCTTTAGTTAGGGCTTGTCAACTCTTAGCTGTGGCATGTGGTTCTAGTCCTCAGACCAGGGATAGAACGCGGGCCTCCTGCATTGGGAGCGCAGTCTTAGCCGCTGGACCACCAGGGAAGTCTTCTCAAGTTTCTTTCTAAACCAGTTAATTATGGTACACCAAGCTAACTTCTCTCCCTCACTGCCATCCAGACGCTACCCTCAAAGCAAACGAATAACTCCCAATAGCAGTGGCCATAACAGCTGTAGTGACAGTAATAAGCATGAGGAGGTTTTCTGTGTGCCAGAACTGCCCTTTGTGCTTTTAAAGGCTCTGTTTTATATAATCTTTTTGATCTAATGCGGTGGGTACTTTTATTGTCCACTCTATACAGCTGAGTAATTTGCCTCATTGTCATTGCTGTGGTGGCATTTCTTGTCTGGGCTACTATCACTGATTTCCTAGTTAATTCCATAGTTTATGTATGTACTATGTACTATGAATTTGTATGTATTTGAATGTACAATGAATGTGACCATTCTAGGTACCTAGTATAAGTGGAGTCAAACAGTGTTTGTCTGCACCTCCTGTATATTGGAATGCATTTTTAAGGTTAATTTAATATATGTCCTAAAGAGATTGTACCTTCTTGTTTTTTTTTTTTCCCTGTGCTATACAGTCGGTTCTCATTAGTTATCTATTTGAAAAGCAGAGATAGAGGCACAGACGTGGAGAACAAATGTATGGATATCAAGGGGGAAGAGGAGATGGGATAAACTGGGAGGTTGGGATTGACATATATACACTACTGTGTATAAAATATACAAGTAATGACAATCTACCTTTTAAATTTTATCTCATCTCATTTCATTTCATGCCTCTTCCATCTTCTGTCATGGGGCTTAACCCATACAGAATTCTTCTCAGTAACTTGGCTGGATCAAGATTTTCCCAGACTATGGTCTCTTTCCATGGGGTTCCCTGACTGGAAAGTCTTTCTTCCTATTTTTCCCTTTTTTACCCCCATTCGGTTCAGTTCAGTTCAGT